>WSLM01000013.1:0-58959 GCA_019677335.1 Ceratobasidium sp. UAMH 11750 | reverse complement strand
TTGGCGATGCGATCTGAGAGGTCTTGGTCGACAGCTGCGAAAACGGATACTATGATAGATGTAGGTTAGTACGGGTTTGGAGGAAGAGGGGAGGGAAGGGGAGACGTACGTTGGCGCGCTTTGACTTCTGCGCTTTTTGCGTTACCCAAGTGGCCCGCGACGTTTTTGACGAACCGGTCCTGGGCGTCTTTTTTGAAGACCTTTTGCCAGAGCGCGCGAGGTTGTTCAAAGTCGACTATAATGCATGATGGTTAACACCAGGAAGGACGAGGCAAGATGAGGGAGTACGCACGCTCAGTCATTTCGCTCAAATCCGACACCGCAGACCCGACAAAGCTTTCATGCTCAACAGTCACATGCGACTTTTTGTATGTCAGCGGCGCGATTGAAGATTGATAGTTTGGTCGGGCGCCTTGGGAGACGACGTTCATGAACCCACCACGCTCTGCAACCCATCAACCATCAACATTCGAATCTCTCAGACCAAGGTCGACAACTCACGGAAGTTTGCAACAGGGCACAACGGCGCGTTGACCGGGATCTGCTGATAATTCACACCCAACCTATGCCTGTGCGTGTCCGGATACGAGAACAACCTCGATTGGAGAACGGGGTCTGCCGAGGGCTCCACACCTGGCACGAGGTGAGAAGGCGAAAACGCGACCTGCTCGATCTCGGCAAAGTAGTTTTCGGGGTTGCGGTCGAGGACGAGTTTGCCGACGGGCTGGAGTGGGTATTGCTCGTGCGGCCAGATTTTGGTGAGGTCGAGGATGTTGTACCGGAAGGACTCGGCTTGTTCCGGGGTCATTGTTTGCTACACGGGTTGAGTTAATATAATCAACAGGAAGGATAACAACGACATACGATAAAGACGTTCCAGGTGGGTGTCTCGCCCCGCTCGATAGTCTCAAAGAGGTCCTGGGTGGCATAGTCGCCGTTGATACCGGCGAGCTCGACCGACTTTTCCTGGGTCAAAAACTAGGGACCAAATGAGATGACGTCATCCATCGGCGATGAAGCGAGATCGCACCTTGGCTCCCTTTTCAGCGCGACAGTGGACCTGGACATAGGTAAACTTGCCCTCGTCGTTGATCCACTTGAACGTGTGGCCCGAGTAGCCGTGCTGGTGGATGTACCCGTCGGGCACACCCCGGTCGCCAAACAGGATCATCACCTGGTGGATGCTCTCCGGGTTCTGGCTCAGGTAGTCCCAGAACATGTCTGCGTCTTTCAAGTTTGTTTGCGGATCGCGTTTCTGGGTGTGGATGAAATGGGGAAACTTGGTTGGGTCGCGGAGGAAGAACACGGGCGTGTTGTTAAAGACCCAGTCCCAGTTGCCCTCCTCGGTGCGGACCTTGATGGAGAACCCACGCGGGTCGCGCGCGGTGTCGGGCGAACCAGACTCGCCGCCGACGGTGGAGAAACGCATAGTGATGGGTGCGCGGTTGCCGACTTTATTGAAGATGGCAGCGGAGCAGATCTTCGAGACGTCATGGGTGACTTCAAAGTAGCCGTGTGCGCCTGCGCCCTTGGCGTGCACGACGCGTTCGGGGATGCGTTCGCGGTCGAAATGAGCGAGGAGGTCGACGAGGTGGAAGTCTGGGCCACGTTAGCTCCAATTCGTGATTAATCCCAGTAATAATTACCTTGGAGGAGGAGAGGGCCGTGTGGGCCGAGACGTTGGGCCTCGTAGGGCTCGGCGTAGGGCGCGCCGTTGGAGGTGGTGTAGGTCGCACCGTCCTTGTTGTTCATCACTTGTTGGGAAGGCATCGTGGTGAGAGTCAAGTTGCGCCATAGGAGCCCCTCCGTCTTATATATGCGCTTTGTGATATGAACTCACATGACGTCAACAGTGCCGAGGCGCCGCGGACCTTGCCGCCCAACTCCCACCCGCTCATTGGCCGAGGCGCCGCGGCTTCTTGGGCGCAGCTGCTCCGGGCATAGCATTAGACATGTGCTCGCTGGTTCTCAAGGCTGAGCTTCGCGAATCGTACGATCACGCATGTTGGATGGCTATATGCGGGTGCGGCGCAAGCGTTTGTGTGAATATGTCGAGTTCTCGTGCTGCGCCTGGTGAAAGAACATAGTTCTAGTCGTTGCGCCCTCGGGGTTGCGCGTCGAAAAAGGTTCTTTGGTGAATGTTTTTATGTAAAGGGCATGATCCGAGGGTGTTCTTCATCTCAGTGCAGGAAAGTCTAGGCGTACGCGTGGCCAATGAGCCTGACTCTTTCACTAAATGAGTCGGTGTAGTTGGTGGAGGCGGATATTGGGGTTCCACTGGACAAACTATTTAGCGTTTTGTTTGATTTTGGCCCTCAGAAAAAGCCCGGTAAATCCGGTCGTTGCAGATGGTACATCCTAATACATTTCGCGCGTAGCCAAACTGGCCGCACGTACTCAGCAGCACGGCAAAGTGCTTTAGTGATTTGGCGTCGTGGCCCAGTAGACCAGAATCGGTACGGGCTAACCAGGCAGAATGCGGAATACCTGGCTATCTTCTTGAGTCGAAACGTTCTTGAACGTGTTGACAATAGGTGAGGCAACGAGTACTGACCGGGAGCCTAGGCTCGGGAGTATTGTAAAGTCCTGAAAATGTGGAAAGTTCTGGCCAAAGAGTTGAACAACGAGGACTGAGCACCATTTGGTCTCTGGGTGGTGGTTTTCAGTAAAGAAGATGTCGACTGTCGTGGGACTACGAAAGAACACGGCAACTCTATAGACGACTTTCATGTTATCAAGCAACGTCGGGACCAGTTATCGCAGTAGCCACTCGCTCGGACAAATAATGCTCCTTGAGTCGAAGGCTTGAAGTCGCTTCACGAGTGGTGGGTATTAGGCCGTGTTGGATTAACCTCAGAGAGGTGAGGGGCGTTTCCATTCTTTGATTAGTTTGTACCGGTAGGTTTAATACGAACTCATATCGTTGGGCTTGTTCCCGGACCGAGTAGCAGAACAGAAGGACTAGCTTCTAGATCCATAGGAGTACGCAGGCATATATACCATGGGATAGATAGGGTAGCTCGACGTAATCCTCGCCTAGAAAACTATAGATTACGCTGACTAGTTTTAGCAAGTTTGAGATATGACCAGGACTCATGAGGCTTTGAAAGTGCAAGTAGTATTCCATCAGAATTTCCAGGTAGTGAAGCTGAGAATAGGTGTAAGCGATATAGAACGGAGAGCGCACGGGACCAATAATCTTGAATTTCCAAAGTATTTGGATGCGCGAATTGCCGTCATTCGAGTCTTGCCTAGGCTCAAGTGTTACAAAACCACTATATGATTGCATATCAGTTCAGAAAATTCAATTTAAATTTGTCCCAGCCATAGATCATCTGCATATATCCACCACCCTAGAGGTAAAACATGGTCCTTTGGATTTCAGGGCCAGTTGGACCCCTCCCCCAAAGCCTGTTTGCTTCCTTTACGACTTCCTCCTCTGTTCCTAACCCATTGCGGATCAAGTTGGCTTTGTTATGGGGGCTCAAGAGCGGGGCAATGTAGCAGCGGCCCCGCTCGCAGGCAAGATCTACGCGGAAAGGGATTACTAAAATCGCTGAACATACGATGCAATTCATGTACTCACCGGCATAGTAGGCAGGCGGGGCAATTGAAACAGCCCTGGATGCACGAGCAAACAGATAAGTCATCCCGTGTGTCAAGCCTTGGAGCTGGTCGGCAGTGAGCGCGTTGTCGTCGTGCACCGGAGTGTAGTGTGTCGGACGCGTCGTGCCCTGCAAGCCGCCATGCGACTGGAGGTAAAAGTCAGAATCGTACACGGACGTCACTATTTATCAAGATGTCGTCAGTTGGTCTTGACTGGAGGCGGAAAACTCAAGTATTTACCTCCACGATCGACCACAGTTCCAGGTTTGCAATTGCCCTTGTCGGCATCCTCGTCCTTTGTAGGCCAGAACCTCGTATGATGCCGCTTGACCGCAACCAAGATTGTGAGCTTTGGGTTGTAGGGTTTGTTGTCCTTCAGGAGAAACCTCGAGAATGCTGCCAGGATTTTGGGAAGCTCTTTTTCGCGCACTATGGGGAATTGGCCCTCGGACACGCCGTCGCGGAAGAAGATAATACGCTGAGGCAACCTGTTGTTATTCTTGGCCTTGTATGCGTTCAATCGCTCCATCATCATGTCCGCCAAGTCCGTGATCATCTATGCGTTCAAGTGTTATATAAGTACCCCACAGATAAGTGACTCTTGTACTTGCCTCTTCTTTGGACTTTTGAAGGCGCAAACTTGCAGGGAACTGACCGAACATATCATCAACACTTCCAACGACGGCGGCGATACTCGGCGTGCCACGCATACTGTCACGGCTGGGATGCGTGACATCGCTTCCGACTAGCATCGTTGACTCTTCACGGATCCAGGTCATTACTTGATCTCGTGGGTCGATCGTGTGGTTTACGCCGCCGAGCTTCGCGTTGAACTTGAGAGCGACGTTGGCATTGTATGCTGGCTACGTCAACAAGATCTCACGTGAGTTCTGCACTTGGGATACGCAAGAGGTCAACGTACATCTTTCTTCTGGAACTTATCCGGCCGCACACAGACCGTCAAAAGGTCGAGCTGGGTGTCACACAAGTGCTTGACCCCATTATAAATCGCGTTATCCTGAGCGCTCAGCACAACGAGCACAATCTTCGGCTTTGGCTTGATCGATACGAGCCCGGCCCGAATCGCCGCAATCGCCTTTGGCCTCGTCCGGGGCGACGAGTCCGCGTGCCTCGGCGGCAGGTTCACATCCACCATTTTAGGCGGCTGTCGGTTTGTCTGCATGCCCGACCTGGCGCATATGCCCATAAATTCAGCGACGATTTGTCCGCTTGTCGCAACGCTCATATCATGTTGCCCGCCGTCACGGATAAACAATACGCCCCAGTTCTCGAGTCGCGCGCCAAGAGCAAATTTGACGTCCCTCATGTTCCACCCTGCGTTGTTGACCCTAGGCGACACGCGATCCTTGTAGTGGACACCAGGCGCGGGGAGAATCCGACCAGGTACGGTGGCCATTTGCGAGCCGACTCTCAACCCCATTTGGGGGAGGGGCGAGTTTCCACCAGCGAGTCCGAGCAAGTTGAGACCGTCCCCAGTAATGCTTTGAGCGTTGACGTTGGGAGGCTGACATGCGATCCGAATCATCGCCGCCGTGTTCTCGTCGCTGAGCTTGCCGCGGAAGTGTTGGTTGAGGAGGATTGTACAGACTTCAGGAGGAACGAGCATGGGGCGATCATTGGTGCCACCAATCTTGACTAACGGGAGGGTTGAGTATTTCAGGGTTATTTTGTACTCTGCCCGAAGAAATATTACAGTTAATTCATGAAGCAAAGAGGAAACGCACTTCGCTTGAAGTAAGCCTCCACCGACATATTCTGGCCGTCGAACTCGCTGCAAGGAAACATGTATTCGGTGGCGCTTGTATTTAGCCAGACGTCCTCGATCGCCTTGCGCCGTTTAGCACCAGTATGCGTCATCTCGACGCGTAGGTCACGGACAAAGTCTGGAATCTGCTCTGCCCGCGGCTTGCCAAACTCGAGGAACAGCTGGGCAAGGTTACCCGGGCGATAGAATGCGGTAGCAGCAACGTTGACATTGACCATCAGCTGTTGGAACGAGGGTCGTACAGAGCTGTAGAATCCCCTGTATGCTTCGAGTCCAACCCCGAGCGGCGATGCCTGGGTTGTGGTGGGGAAGAACCATTTGTTACGGCCGACCATAACGCCGTGTTGGGACGGATATTTGGCCAATAGGATATTAAAGGCCGACAACATCGGTTGGGGGTCAAATGAGCCATCTCCAACTGCCCCGCTGAGGTATCTGTGCAACATTTAGAATTAAAATCGCTGAACTAAGAGGGAAAGGGGTAATCACTTGGTCATTTCACCTGTCTCGTGTGCGGTCGAGAGTGTTAAAGCGATGCGGTAGTTTTTGGATGCTTCATCCGGCCCGTGTTCATCTTCCTCAAAGTACGTGACCATAACCGAGAACACTTGGGCGGCGCCGGTCACTGGTATCTTCTTGAGCGAGACGAGGCGCTTCACGCCGTCGTGCGAAGCCGAAGCAGCATAGGGTGCAAATTCCGGTGAGGTCATAAAGAGCCCCAAGAGGCGTTTTAGTATGCGCTTGATCTTGACCTCAGGTTCGACAGAGATTTCATAGTCGTAGATAGTCGCCTTGCCATACTCGACTGGGAAAAGATTCGTGCGAAGCATAATCTCCTGCCCATTCTTGCCAAAGTCAAGGCGACGAGGAAGTTGGTTTTCTTCGACGCTAAGGTTCTTGAAAGATGCAACGAGATCATCGTCGGCGTGAGTCGTAAGGCGGCGATCGATTGTCGCGGGACCTGGGTTGAAGATTCCTCCGCGTCCACGTCCTCCACGTCCCCCACGATCAAACCCCTGCCCACCGCGACCACTTAAGAGGGTATGTCACCCAGGAACAAAGGCTTGAAGTGAGATATCTTGCCTTCCACCACCACCACGTCCATAGCCACTTGTTGCTCCATGAGGGGCACCACGCCCGCGACCATACGCACGTGCAGACCTTATTGCTTTATTTCGGTGGTTGTTTGACAAGAGTTGAACGAGCTGCAGAGGTCGCTGCTGTGATACGGTGGTGCACACTGTCGTAGCCACGGGGAGACAGACCATTTGTATCCGTTCCGTTCCGGGGTGGACCGTGCGCTTTGTAACCCGCCAGGTGAGAACGTCGACCTGATGGATGCAGACAACACAAATATCCTAGTAGAAGCTTCACCAGGGAAATTATCCAGCCGGGCTCAGTATATTAACGACATTTTGGAATATCGCTATTGTTGCGATATTAGTTTGTCTTTGTTTACGCCTGGCTCTCTTCATTTTCCGGGTTGGAATTTTGTCCCTCAGTTTACTACTACGGCTAGCTGAAGCCGAGGTATGTTTTAGATAGACTTATATTGTCCATGTATGCTCACATTACCTATAGGTTTACTTCTCTTAGGTATAGTTCAATACCAATTCACTACTATAGTTAGCTAGATCTGAGATTTAGTTCTCTTAGCTGCCGAAGCTTCTCACAAAAGCTATACACAGGCAGTGCAAGTTGTTGTTTTGAGCGTGCCAAGTACCCAAAAGAACGAGTTCAAATCGTGCAGCCTCGGCTTTGTTACCGAACTAAGCATTTCGAGTCGACTACTTCCTTCAATAAAGAGCATGACCCGGCAGTGCTCTGCATCCTAGCATAATGTAAAACTCGGTTCTACCCGAGTATATGCGCGGGTGCCATGCCTCCTTCTGGTATTTAAATCCGACCCGTCGACCAAGCTATTTGTAGGTCTTTTCATTCCAGAGTTTAATAAGTTTAGGGTGACGAATCTCCTACGAACACATTTCAGTAATAAATATCACGGCTTGACATGCTCCCTTTTGGTTTCTGCCTGAGTGTTCAAGTTCAGTACCAGCAAGCTATGAGGACGCACTGTACTTGAGTTTGAATACTGATCCGTTGTGCTGCGTCTTGGGGCGTGTGCGAGGGTGTTGCTAAAGGATAATGCAGCACCTGCATAGTCGAGTACGAATACCTTATAAAGGAGCCGAAATATAACTCGATGGCTGAAATAATTGGCAGGTAAATCGTGTTGTGTCTTGGGCGTGTGCTACTCGCAGCGTGTTTCAATATAGTGCGTGTACTGCACGATTCATTTTGTGGGTAGAGTGAAATCGGGCTAGCACGAGCGACGAGCCCCAATAAATAATAGAGAGGTAATGTATATAAAAACCGACACCCGGATACGAAAGGGGCGGTATTGTGCAGTCAGCCACATGCCGAAACGTGAAACTACAACACTTACGAAGTTGAAAGCTGGACCGTAGAAACTACTTTCTCGGTTCGATATACAGCGCCCAAGTCTACGAGATCTTATACCAGTTCGCTTGTTGCATTCTTCAATGTTGCTCTGCCTCCATCCCGGCAACGTGGTTGTTTCGTCCGGCCCGGTCGCATACCCCTGGCCGGGTGACACAACCCTCATTTGATTAGTCAGTGACAGCAAGACCCTGAGTGGCTATAAGGGTTGCCACTCACGTTTCACTTTAACAGACTGATCTACCACGCTTGATTGTACTGCTTGAAAAATACTTTGGAATATTGAATAAAAACCATGGCACGTAAAAATCGCGCCAAATCCGATGCTCAACGTACTTTATCTGGGTTTCGCGAGCGAAAGGGGTCGAGTTCGGACGTACAGTCTCCCGTCTCTCCGTTGTTCAGTCCGAAGCTCTCTCGCCGCGAGGCTATAGACACGTTGGAGGAAGAGCATTCGAAGACGCCTGAGGAATGGATTGATTTTGCTCTGAAGAAGCTTTGGGAGTCTGGCAAACCTATTCACGCCATTCGGGTTCTGGCCATGCAAGAGCCAGATTTGTTGGAATTCCTAGTTGCTGGTATGCCCATTCGAATTGTGTGCAATCTCTATTGCAGAGCTAACTTGCTTCTTTCATTTCCGACCAATCCAGCCAACGAGGAGATCCGAGACGAGGTTCGCCGGTCCGTCTGCAACTCTGGATGGTTCCCGGCTACACGAGATGCCTGGACAGGCAGCCTAAGCAGCATGCTGCTCGAGCGGTTTCGCACATATCTTAATCGACTTCCACCTTATTTAGCCGACCGACAAATCGATGACGCGTGCAGACATGTCCCCAACTTTGTTGCAGCTCTTGCGGCATTGGACTCTATCGCATTCGGCGGGGACTCGAGTGCAAGGGGTAAAGAGGACGACGAGGATGCAGATCCTTTCTTCAAGAAGAAACAGAGCCAGAAGAAGAGAAAGGCCGCTGGTACCGCTCGCGCTCGTCAGAATACGACACTGGTCGATCCGAGGTTGTTCACGGCGATCGACTTTGACATGCCCACATCTCCCGACGAACTCTCCGTTACCGAGATTTGTCTTTTAAACCGTTTGCGTGAGCTCTTGGAGGTAATTCGTCCGACTCGTTTCAAGAAATAAAGGAACTAATTGGTTTGATGACTAGGTATTACTCGATTCGTTTGCTAGGCCAGAGCTTGCGATCCATGCAAAAGCTCTCTTCTTCAAAGAAACAGTGCAATATGCCCAAGACAATATCCTCAATTCGTCTACCGTATTACCGACTTCTGAATCGAACAATACTAACATCAGCACTACTTCTGCCCCCGACCCAGGCGCGTTCCCGCACATCCGGCCTCTTGGCGCCGCCAAATACTTTGACAATGCCTCCGAGCTTGGAGCTTGGCCAGTTGTCGTTTCTGGACGCGCCGTCGCCCATTTGCGCCAAATACAGAAGGGGGACAATCATGTCTTTAGAATGGTGCGGAAAAAGATCACGTGAGTCGTATTTCTCGCGTCGCGGGTGCCTGGATGAGTTTGCTCAAGGTTTGATCTACTGGGTCATCGGATGTATTCGCTACTTCCTTCAGCGAACTCTCGCAGGGATTCTTCTCCGACGACAACCAGAAAAGGCTTTTAGGACTAGAGACAGAAGGTATTTGATCATTGCGGTACTTGGGCAACTACTAAGTCCGGTTTGTCCTTGAACAGTTCCCATATATGAAGCCAAGGTCTCTCGTGACTTGCGGATTGTCTATCAAATCGATCTTGATACTGATGTGGACACAAAGGTCCGTTTTATTACATCACTGTATCCCCGATCTCATGCCGTGTATATCCGTTCGTTACAGGTCGATAAGCAAAGTAAGAGGAGGCGCCACTTCTTTTGTTTAGCGCATTACTTATACCTGGCATTAGTTATCAAGCTGTACGGTGTCTACACGCACGCTCAACTCGATAACCGGCTCTGGTCCCTCGTCTCCCAGTATCATATCAACCGGCGAGGGAAAGAATACCGTCGTCGGTGAGGATATCCTTGAGATGCTTAATCTTCCAGCCCTGTCTAACACATTTTGCAGATGTCTGTATCGCACGACCCACCGCGCGCCCGGACAGAACGTCACTATGCCCGCCCAGTTTCCTCATGAAGAGGATCTCGAAATTCCTGTTGAGCTTCCTTCGAAAGAGGCTCCAAAACTCGATGGTATGACCGACAAGGACTTTTTAGAGGTGGGTTCCCTTTGCCTTGGGAGTCGGTTAAATATCTTATTTTCGTTTAATAGTTGCATTCCCTTATTGCGTAAGTTACTCATTTAGCCAAAAATGGCAACTGACATTTCGTGTAATATAGGCTGGAGAAGTTTATACCAATGTCTCAAACGCTGATCGACTGTACGTTTTGCTTGGTTCTTTCCAGGCCGTGCCGCTAATCGCTGATTTATAGCAATTTTGAATGATTCGGACTCGAGTCATGTCTTCCATGTTTCGTCAGTGCCCCGAGTGATTTATGCATAGTTCCTTATGTTGACATCCAAATCGCATGTAGCCCAAAGGAGAAAGAAATCATCTACCATCACTCTGCGTGCTTTGTTTTAGGACGCAGCGGGACAGGTATGTCTCATATTTGTCTTATGTTAGTGATCAATTCCCTGACTTTTTGAAAGGCAAGACGACCAGTATTGTCTTCAAGGTTTGTTGACTGTATTTTAGAGGCTATATATTAGCTGACTATCAACTTGTGTAGATGATTGGTATTGAAAAGCTATTCGAACAAATGGAAGAAGTCACGAAACCACGCCAAGTATTTGTCACTCAATCGCGCGTGCTCGCCCAACGAGTTCAAGAGTATTACAATAATCTTGTTTCTGCATCTTCTGCGACCTCCTCTCGTCCCCAGCAGCAGGACGAGGAGCACGTGCTTGCAGACTTGGATGACGAGGACGCTGGTGCTTTTGGTCTGCCAGCAAAGTACTCTCAGCTAGAAGACAAACACTTCCCCCTGTTCTTAACTTACGACCAGGTTAGTTGGGTTTGATCAGGGCGTTTACCGACTGATATTTTATTATTTCTCTAGTTGTGCAGCTTGCTCGAGGCGGATTTCGGCTTACAGTTCAGGCGATCAGCACGCACCAAGGCGCACATCGCTGCCGAACAACGATTCGCCATCCAGGAAGTGGCAGACGTCAAGATTGACCTCGATCAAGAAGAGGAAGTAGAACAGACGAACGGCGGGGATGTCTCTCCCGTCGATACCCGAGAGGATATTGAGCGTGCTCGGCGCGCCGCTGTGACATTTGAGTATGTACTCTCTGCTAACTGGTTTATCGAGCCACATTTGAGACGATGTAACAGAATATTCGTTGCGGCATATTGGCCGCACTTTGATTACCGCCTCACCAAAGGCTTGGATCCAGCGCTGGTTTATAGTGAATTCTTGGGAATTATCGAGGTTTGGACCTCTGCGCGTGCGTGAGAACTTGGGCTTACACGACTACTTTCAGGGTTCTGAACCTGCTCTGGAATCAACGACAGGTGCACTTAACCGTGAAGCGTACACGAGTTTGAGCCATCGGAAATCGTCTTTTGCGTCGCAGCGGGATCGCATTTATGATTTATACGAGATTTATCGGAAGCGAAAGCAAGCGTACGGAGGGTATGATGCTGCTGAACGGTACGTGGACGTGTGGGTAGGAACTTTGGAGATGAGTTCACCAAATTCTTGTTGGATAGCACCCACGCCCTCATTAGCACCATGAATGGAAGGGTGCCTGGGCCCAAGCTGGATTGTTTGTAAGTCAAGGCATCATCGAGCATTCCAGGTTCACTTAAATTTCTTTGGTTGCGTTAGATACGTCGATGAGGTAAATGCAAGCGGCCCACACCACTTCGGTAGGATACTAATTCGCATCTGGAACCCTTTAGGCCCAGGATAATCTACTTATCGATATCAAACGTGAGTGCCTTAACCTCTCGTCTGGGCCGCCCTCAAACTTGAGAGTATTAGTACTACACAATCTCAGTAACAATCCACATGGGATCTTCATGGCGGGTGACACTGCTCAGGTATGGTCAAGGTCAGGTTTTCAGACAATGGTTACATTGAACCCTCAAACAGACGATTTCCGCCGGGAGCTCTTTTCGGTTCGAAGATTTAAGTGCGTTTTTATGGCGTTTAGAGGTGTGTCTGGTTACTATCCTAGCCCCCTTTTGCTCATGCTCCGTATTGCCGCACAGGAACAAGACGAAGCTGTGCGATGCGGCAAACGTGGCGCTATCCATCCGACACTGTTTCACCTGGCCGTTAACTACCGAAGTCATGGCGGAATTGTTGACTGCGCGAGCTCGGTGGTCCAGCTCATTTCAGACCTATTCCCGTACTCTATCGACAAACTAAGCAAAGAAACTGGGCTAATCGACGGACCTAAACCTATTTTCTTTTCTGGGTGGGACCGAGGCGTTGTCCGATTTGAGCAGTTTCTGCGAGGAGAGACGTACGTTCCCGAGTTATATTATCCCCAGCTGTGACTTATTGGGATTTTTATTTTCATCAGAGACACGAAGATTGATTTTGGCGCATCTCAAGTTATCCTCGTGAGGAACGAAGCCGCTCGCGAGGCGTTACGAGAGCAAGTGGGCGAAATTGGACTTATCCTGACATTATATGAAAGCAAAGGTGTGCACAGCCGATAAGGATATAGCTCAGTACTTAATCATTTCGCAGGTCTCGAGTTTGACGATGTCTTATTGTACAACTTCTTCGAAGATTCAACCCCCGCCGCCTCCACCTGGCGGGTGATTCTTCATGGACTCCAAGGAGTCAACACTGGGCCAGTACCTCGTTTTGACGAAATACGACACGCTGTTATATGCACTGAACTCAAGAACTTGTACGTCGGGTTGACTCGCGCACGGAATCATTGTTGGATATGGGATGTATCCGAGAAGGCTGAGCCGATGAAGGTAAGAATTACACTCGGCGATCCTGCTGGCTCCTCATTCGCGACTAGACATTTTGGAGCAAAAAAGAGTTAATTGCTCTGTGCGGGCCGGAGGATCCTATGCCTCAGTTGAGTGGTACGTCCTGTGCGCATATATTTTCACGCATACATACTGAAGAACAATAACTAAAGTCTCATCCTCCGAGGCCGATTGGGCGAAAAGTGGTCGGCTCCTCTTCAACAAACGACTCTACCCTCAGGCAATGTTCTGTTTCGAGAAGGCGGGCTTGGAGTTGGAGCGGGACATTGCCGCTGCATATCAGGCGCGCAAAGAAGCTCGACTCTTGCTTGCTAAATCGGCATCGGCGGATCGACAAACCTGGCGTAATTCGTTCACCAAGGCGGCAAAAGATTTCCTAGGTTGCGCCATACTCTCCAAGGGAAAGCAGCAGATTTCGTGCTACCTTCGCGCCGCAGAATGCTTTTTGCAGGCAGAGGATTGGAAGTCTGCTGCAGAGGCGTTTTTCGAGGCTGGCGAGTTCGACCTTGCTGCAAAAAACTTCCGTCGCGCGGGCTGTTTTGACGAGGCTGTGGGTGTAGTGAAAAAGCACAAGGACAAAATCCAGAAAAGTCTCGCGGACGAAATCGTTGGCATCGCGCGTTTGGAATTCTTGCGCAAAGCTCAATATGAGTGAGTCAGTTGGGTAATTCGCATGACGTGCTTGCTTACTCGTGGTTCCTAGGAAAGCTACGGAGCTATTTGACGATGTAGAAGAGCAACTAGACTACATGGAAGACTACGGCTTCGACGTTGCACGCATTCACGTACTCGAGCACCACAAGCGCTTTGCTGATGCGGCAGAAGTAGCGCTTAGAGAACATAACCTTCTGGAATGCATTCGACTGTTATCGGCCTCTAACGAAGAACATCTTCTGCGCCAGGCATCGACTCACGCCATCCGAGGACTTTGGAAAACCATGCCTTATGGCTCTGTTGGATCTCAAATGGACAACCCTGCTGTGCAGTCGTTGCTGGATCGACTTCGGAGGCTTGACTCGAAAACCCTAAGTGACGATGAACATCGTCAGGTATGTGTTGGTTCTTCCAGGAAAAGTAAGTGTAACTGATCCCTTCATACTCAGCTTGAATCTTTCCAAGCGTTCCACGGCCAGAAAATCGACCGGATTGTCTCACTCGCCAAAGCCAATGCGCTGTTATCTCGTTCCTCAGAGGCCTTGCTTTGCTTTGCGCATTGTTCTCGTGCTCTGGTCTCTTTGAAAAACGCCACAATTTCGACGTTTCTCGCTAATTCGGCCCTTGCCCTAAGCTACTACAATGGCCTCGCCGCTCTGGCTCGAACCTTCCAAACGTCCTCAGCGGATACTCAGCGCCTGTTAGGATTTGAACCTGTACAGTCTGGCACTGAGACCGGGGCTCTGGAAGGCGATTCACCAGCAGTATCCGAGTTCAGGCTCTTCTCATCTTCATTGATGTTTGGAAATGTGAAAGCCGTTGTAGGAGATGTGGAAGCTACTCCTTTCGCGCTCGGGCTCACCTCCGTGGTGCTATCTGAGTCGGATATTGCTCGCCTAGCAACAAAGACGATCGCCAATAAACTCAAATCCGAGGTGCAGGCGATGCATAATGTGGCCAACACAGTACGCTATATCCAACCCTGTCTGGATTTTGCTATTTTTGGAAATTGCAAACTCCCGTTCTGCGGCCGCCATGAGCTTAACAGTAAGAAGCTAGACAACGACGTTCGACAAGTCCATTTCAACGAGAGGCTACGAGCCCATATCCTACAAATTTTAATCATCCACTTATACCAGGCTGAAAGCACCTTTGACGAACGGAGTTACAAATGGTAAATTGGTTCAATAGACTATTGAAAGAGATGCACACGCTAACCTATCGCTTTAGGGGGTGGATTCATAGGCTATACGAAACTTTGGCGCCTCACTTCCCCCCGCTAGGCAATGTGCTTTGTGTAGAGCCTACAAAAATCCGGGAACTCAACCGCGGATCTGATATTATCTCGGGTTGGTGCGAACGCAACCTTCACGAGCTCCGACCAGGCCGGCTACTCCCAAGGTGGTTTGTGTCGAATGTCCTCGTGTTATTGGAGCTTGCCCACCGAGTAAATCGACAGAGTCTCATCACTTACGGGCCGAGGTTACACTCTATGCGAGTCGTCGAGGCACACCCAGATCTGCTAGTACATATACCAGGCTCACCCGGCCGGGACCGCTCGATCGTACATCATTTCATTGATTTTTACCTCGGACGGTCCGAGGACGCTTTGAAGCGTGTGCTGTTTGCGACCCGGTGGGTAAAAAACAATCCTTACCACCTTGGCTAATATTATGTCTGGATAGCCACGTGGTATTCAAACCTGTCATGATTGAGGCCAATGTTTTGGTCCATCTCTTTGAATCCATTGCACGCGACGTGATTGTCCAAGCACGACGATGGCAATCTGATATTGCTGGGGTTTTTAACGGGCTGTTACTTCCTCAGTCATGGGCGTTGGATATCGTTAAACACCCGCCTCAAGCTTACCAACAAGGGTGGAGCTTAGAGGTTTTCCTCGAGTCTCTTTACAAGACATTGGAGTATCTACGGACCTATGAGCCTAGCGCGGAGGGTAGACCCAGTGCTTCCAGTGAGTCCTTGATGTTTTGTCGGTCTAAGCCCAAGAACTAAATTTATGTCTAGCGCTGTACGGGTTTCACAGCGCCCTAAGCGTATTGTCACGAGGCGTTTTTATTTTGAGAATGTGAGCTCTGCTCTTTATTGCCCTATGCCCCATATTCACGCCCTCAACAGTTGCCGGTTGCTTATCCTGGGTAAGAAATTTTGTAATGCGTCCGCTTGTACTAACATGATGATTTCATTTAGTTGCGATTAACCTAGGGTTTAACATGGCCGCCAAGAACGCAATGCGTGTTGCGATCACACGTGCGCTCAGTGGTCCAGGCGTTATACATAATACACTATGTGTCAAGTGCGTAATTAGCTTGAGTATTTCCCTCCACATTCCGTGACTCACAAATCGAGCACAGCTTTGTCCGAACGGATTCATGGTCTCACCTAGAATCGGCTTTAACTCGTTCACCACTAAATCGGGGTGCTGACCAGCTTGTGTACACCTTGCACCACAGCGGCAACCCCCCGCGTCCCGACTCACGGGTCAAACGAATAATCTACAGTGAAATTAGACCAGAGCTCGAAAACCTATTATCCTTGACGGGCAGGCCAGGCCAACCCCAAGGAGCCGCTCTTAATCCCGAGGCCAAACCGTTTGTACAAGGTCAATTCAAGCCGGACCCGGGTGACCCAAGCTCGCGCCTCGAACAAAACACACAGGTCAAGGAAGAGGACGATACCCAGGACGACGATCCGCGCGTCGGCGATTCCGTGGCAGATACCTTTGCTGAGCTCATTCCCGCCCAAATCGACTACCTCGCGGCAGTTCCCAAAGCACAAGTCCACCGTGCCCTCACTGCAGAAGACTTGGCCGCAGGAAAACGGATTCTATTCTGCTACAGGAAGTACAGCTTTCGGCAACGTGTTGCTGCTCGGCTTGCTGTTTGCACTATCTGGAGGTACTATTCTCGATATAGGCTCCGGAACAAAGTATCCCACACAGCAACGGATGACCGAGTCCGAAAGCTCCACAACGAGTACAAAAAAGATGCCGAGGGAATTGAGTGCCCACTGCTCTTGGCCAAGGCTTTCCGCAGGCACGAACAGATTTTACTTGGGCCTATGCCACATGTTGTGGTTTACCTACATGGTTTGGAACAAATTGTCCAAAAGCAGAAGGAATCGAATAAGAAACGGCTTCAGAAAGTTCAACACGAGGAGCTTGAGAGGGTGCAAGTCAAAATGACTATTTGCAGGTGCGTTCCACATTCATTCCTTCATGTCCTTTGCTGCTCACGAAATAATTGTCTGTGCGGCACACAGCACGTTGTCCAAGACGTTCAAGAAACTCACTCCCAAGATTCTTCCTGGACAATCCGAAAGTGCGCTACACAAGATTGAGAGCCTCCGAGCCAAAGTGCAAGAAGTGGATGCTTTGCGTGCTGCTGTTATCCAAGGCTTTGGTGAAAGCGCGATTCCGTCGGATTTGGAACAACATTACAAGCTTGGCGTTCACATTATTCTTACCCCCTCCGCAGAGCCACACCCACCCAAGCCCCCAAAGCCCGAACTGAATACTTCGGATCTTGGGGTATGAACCTTGCCTTCAGCACACTGCACACTGCGGTAGTACTTTTGGTGTTATGATGTATTTACTCAAGTTACCCTGTCATATATCTCACGTACTATTTCGTAACGTCAACCGCAAACCGTGTGCTTACTGCGATCTTCAGTGACTATATGCGCGGTGGCTCGGCTATTTTCTCAAACGACTGCTTCATCCGCAGCTATAGCTACGGCCAGCTTTATTCACATTTTCATTATTTACCGTGATGATCGCATATTTGACCAATGGCACTGGCTGGTTCGACATGCCAGAAACTTCAATCACAGTATGCACCTTCACTGGCGGGCTACGAAGGTAGAAAATTAGCTCGTAGTATCCAGAAGGTACAGCCACAGATCGACTTACCGCAACATCCCTCGCGTATCTCAACAGCACTCCCCTCCTCACGGTAAATGGCCGAGGGCCACGTTTCATAAGAGCCGCCTGACGGGCAGCACGTACATCCTCCGAGACATGCCACTCGATAGTACGCTTTTCCGCGTCGACCGTGATCTTGTCGCCATCCTCGATGAGCGCAATTGGCCCACCAAGGTGTGCTTCAGGTGTGACATGACCTACCAGTGTAGGATAAGCGAAAATACATCAGCAAACGCCGAGTTAGGTGCGACGGAGCACGCTGAGTCTTTACTCACCAATGATGAACCCTCTCGAAGCTCCCGAAAACCGACCATCGGTAATCAGGCAAGTTGAATTTCCAAGTCCTGCACCCATAATCGCGCCGGTGGGCCCTGTTCAAGATGACACCCGTTAATACACTTAATTAGTATTTAATGCGATATGCCCTACAGACCTAGCATCTAAAAAATTGAGATTAGTTATTCCACTAAGCTTGATGCAAAATGTATCATGAACCAACCTCTGGCATTCCTGGGCTTCCCTTGGGACCTTGATATCTGAAGATAACGACTTGACCGGCCTTGATCTCCCCTTTCTCCAGCGCCGGGTAAAAGTCTGCCTCGCTGCGATCAAGACCAACGTCAGGAATGAGAAAATCTATCCACCACAAACTAAATAGACTCACACGTCGAAGCACTTAGCTACTCCCTGAAACGCCCCAATTAACATTCGTTGGCCATCTCCAGACGTTATCATACAAAACTCACCTCGAAGAATAACCCCTCCTTCCCTGTCAATTTCGCCACCGCCGACCCAGGTGCCAAATTTCCCCTCAATACCGTCAAGTGACCCGTCTTCTTGATCGGCCGTTCGATCGGCATAACCACCTGCTGCATACCCTCTCCAAACGCCAACTCTTCCACATCTTCCAGATTCTCGGCGAGCGTACGCCCAGTGACCGTCATTTGTGACCCATCGATGAGATCGGTGTGGTTCAAAAGGTACTTGAGCAGTGCAGGTATTCCGCCCGCACGATGGAGGTCTTCCATGACGTATTTCCCAGAAGGTTTGAGGTCTGCGAGGTAGGGGGTGCGATCGGAGATGGTTTGGAAGTCGTCGATTGTGAGCGGGATGTCGCCTGAGCGAGCAATAGCAAGGAGATGCAGGACCTGTCGGTGAGAGGATATTGATATTTAGAGAATTATATGAGCGATGTTAAGCCTACAGCATTGGTAGATCCTCCGATGATGTTGACAACGGTGATTGCGTTCTCCAGCGACTTTCTCGTAACAATGTCCCTATTTCCAAGCTTAGAATTCCCCTACGCGATCACCTGAATGGTGTATTACGCACCTTGGCTTGATGTCCTTCACCAACAAGTTCTTCATATACCCTGCAGCACGGTAACATTCCTGCGCTTTCTCTGCAATACCAATTCATCAGCCATACCATGGCACTCGAATAGCGCCACCTACCAGGATACACCGCCGGAATCGAAGCAGAATACGGTAAACTCATTCCCAGGACTTCCAAAACCGAGCTCATCGTATTAGCCGTATACCTGCACAATTCAATTACTCTATAACAATCCGAGCCAGCACGTACTCACATTCCTCCACATGCCCCAGCGCCAGGACATGCATGGCGCACCACGTCGAACCGTTCCTCCTCGGATATCTTTCCAGTCTTCCACGCTCCGAAGCTTTCGAAAGCATCGGCGATGTTCACCGTGCCGCCCTTTTTGAACCCGAGGGCGGGGCAGTCGACGTGCCGGGTTCCGGCTTGGATCGTCCCGCCTGGGTAAGATAAAATGGGCAATATTGAGAATGTGGTTTCTTGGTTGAGAATTGGTCTGGGTGAACGAACCGTATACTAGGATCGTTGGCCTGTTATGCCGGAGCGCCGCCATCAAGCAACCCGGCACTGAATTCAAGTTTATGTTAGCTTGTGCTCAAGTTGACGAGATATTGGCTCACTGTTCTTGTCACAGCCGGGAAGTGAGATGTTACCGTCATAGTGTTGAGCCTACGTTAGAAATATTAGAGTGAGGATGTCTGGTGTTGGTTTTCGGGAGACAAACCATCGTTACCTAAATATGTATGGGACAAAACTAAGTAAACTTGTGGGAATACACGGTAACCACTTACCGCCTCGATCGAATCTGCAATCAGATCGCGACTGGGTAAACTCTACAAGCAGATAAATATTAGTACGGCTCCATAATCGTCTGTATCGTGGCACAAACGTAGCGCATGCCATCCGTAGCCATAGTCATCCCATCGCTGCACAAGAATCAACCCATAGGTTTAATACCGAGATAAAAAAAGACTAACTACCCACCTAACTCCAATTGTGCTAAACAAAAATCCGTTGATGTTTTCCGCCTTGCACCCTTCCTTAACCCTTTTTGCCAATTCAAGCTGTGGAATACTTGCTTAAGCACTCCAGCCTCCATGGACAATTCGAACGTACCAGGTGTGCGTTGCATGGGTTTCCTAACAGTGGACACTTTCATTTAGGTCTCCAAATGAACGCGGTAGATCGAAACATACCTTCCCACCACACAGGGCTAATCCCAACTTGCGGGTTGGTTATAGTGTTCTCCGTGAGTCCGACAGCGTAGACTACCAGTTAATTAGATACATTTTTACTTTTCTGAAGAAACAGCCGACTCACGCATTGCCTGAGAACCTCCTTGGGCCTATTCACAAAAATAGATTCAGCCTGCTATTCGAGATAGAAAACAGCGAGGTACGCACTGGGTTTTCGGTGAGTTGACTGGATATCTTGTTAAGTTTCCCGCCCTCCTGGGTTGGCGGCGTGCGCCGGCTAAAGTGACTTTATACAGGAGAGAAGCCAAGTCAGATCTCATAACGATGTTGATAGACAAACGCAAACGCACATCTTGACATCTCCAGTAGACATGATCGTCCTGGTACGACTTGGGGGCGATTGGTTTGAGTCGAGCCGCGCAAGATTCTTTATAGTCGATGAGGACCTTGCGCTACCTATAATAGGAGATTGCCACCGGCGGGTGCAGATCATAAGATGGCCGTATCCCACGGCCGAAGGGGAGAAGTACCCCAGTCGACCACTCGGATGCGAGCCATTGATCATTGCATTAGATATTGCATCGAGACGGAGAATAAGTTACGGCGAGCGTTCCGAGGGTGGAGGCTATGGTGAGCGTGGTGGTTGAGCGGACAGTGTTGTGTGACGTAATCTGAAGCAAACTCACGATGCTCCTATACAGAACCATGGTAACCCAGCAACACCGATCCAAACAATCCTCCATAATTAACCGTATTAAGTGGGTTGAAACGGCAACTCTCCCGAGCCTCCTAGAGTAAGTAGTTCTTTCTGGTTCACTCGCTGCTGGTTTGACGAACAAACGTCCAACACAAGCGTAGCCGACAAAGAGGCAGAGACTAACCTATCACACCCCGAATAGTCTTTCATTGCTCTATCTAATTTTAATGCGATCTTTATTATGCAAAGAGTGTTTGCGTGCAAGTAGCACTAAAATTAACTCGTTTGTTACGTCTGCGCACCCTCGGGCAAAAAGCGGATATTGCCTCGCCGTTGATATTCTTTCTGGCAGTATCCTACGGGTGTGCTATCCTGAAACTGCGGAATTCCTTCAGAACCCGCTGAACCATCTTTAACGCACCACGCCAGCCCCAGGCGCTGATCATGCATTCTCGGCCTCAAATCCTTCCTAGTTCATGCACAATTAAATATTTTCCGCGTACTTCCCCGGGTAACGAGTTGCACGACTAGAGTGGAATGATGCATATAGTCCGTTGAGGAACGGCTTGCGACGGATTGAGGCCGTGGCGTGTTGATCACGTGCTTCCTGGTCATGGCCAGTTCCGGTATCTTTCGGTTGCTGCGCAGCTGCAGGGAAGACCATAACTTTCTTCACCCGGAAGATTCGGTGAGCCATATACAGCCCCGGTTTCAAGCGCTCGACATGGTACTCGGGCTTAAATACGGGCTGGATCGTGCCTACCCCGCGCAACTTGTGCCCATACCCTAGACGGCCTGATCTCACTCTCGATATCGTTCTCTAGTTGATATGATGATGCTCAAGGGCTCGCTCGTCGTTCTAGCTTTACTCGGCAGTGTGGCCACGGCGACGCAACTGGTAGGTGGCTGTTTACTTTCTCGGGCGCCAATCGAATAATCCATTGAATAGGTTGGACGCAGCAACGATGAAGAGTACATGCTCGTCACGACAACTCTTACTTTGCTTGTTCCCAAGGTAAGTTATCGCCAGCCATTTGCAGCGCCCATAAATTCACCACCTATGGAACTGTAGACTACTGGCGGGGGATCCACTAAGACGGTTACAAAGACAAAAACGAAAACAACGACCAAAACCGTCACAATTGGCTGCAATCCCAGTACCTCCGTGGAGCCGGTAAGTTTACTTGTACCCGTATCCACGCTCACAACTGAGGTCCCGGCGACACAAGACCACAACCACGGACATATTTACGCTATCTACCGACACTGCCACATCCATCATGACGGATACGGCGACTGACACTCTGGGTACTGACACTGTAACAATCACTCTGACGACGGGCACCACGAGCGCCAGCGCGACCTTTACCGACTCACTTACTCTCACCAACACCTTGACTACTGCGACCGATACATTAACTTCCGCAACCGGCTCACCAACTACTCCAATCAACACGCTAACTACCCCAACCGGCTCCTTGACCACAACTGCGACCTTGACAGGCTCGACAACTCCGACAACGGCTACAACCTCAGGCACCTCGGTATGCATTTGTTGTCCATGGGTGTGGTGGACGTGTTCTAATTTTTAATCTGTGCCGCAGACCGCTACCGAGACCACTACACTGACCCCGTTCCGTCGTCGCACGTGGTTTTGGCAGTTGTAACCGCGCCCAAGGTTCTCCACTCTCAAGACCTCTGCTCCTATTCTGTTGACGGCTTCAAGGCTTCAATTATTCCTCGGACATTCATAGAACTGTTTAACACTGTAAACCTAAACCTAAGGGTTTGAGGAGAGCCTTATGCCCATCAGATTTATAGTTGTGCGAATCTCCAGGACTATGCAGACGAATTCATGGACGTTTTCAACAAAAAAATACCCCTTGTGTCCGACTTGGAGCGTGGAGATCATTTTGGGAGATAAAAACTAGGTTTCAGCTCGCGAAAACGCACCATTTTTGATGTTACTGCCCCTTCGGGTATCAAGAGAACCCAGAAGATGAGACAAATGAACGCGCGCACGTGTGAGCAAATTGTATGCGCATGGTCAATCAATTCCCTAGAATTCCCAGCCATAGTCACCACATGTTCCGCCGCAGCTTCAAGAGGTCATTTTGATGCTGCGGTGATGCTGCGGTACCATGTGAGATCATTATATGTTTTGAAAGGAGGAAGTCATGCAGCCGGCGAACCAAGCCTGAATCACACGCTTGATTCTATCTCCATCGGGTTGTTGTATGCCATGTTTGAAGATTTCTCGACGAAATAAGCAATATTAATAAATCCAGAGCTTTCAAAGGCTTCAATAGCTAAAAATTCCTACTAAGAACGCCTGTACACCTCTAGAGGGATGGTGATTTGTGCCACGTGATTGCCCCTGGAGGAAGCCTCCTATCCGTACTTTAGTCCTTACGTGTTCTCTTTTCTTCTGTCCCTTGCAGTTGTTTTTATTCTCGGATTTGGTGCCTTGTTCCCCCAGCGTTTTCGCGTGCCGCCCATGTAGCTAGCTGAAGATGTGTACTGTATTCCAAAAAATGTGCCACGTGATCTACCGCTAAGCGCCAGGATTCAAAACTAGCGCCGAAGCACCACATTAGGACGACGGGCGCAAACGTGCCTCAACAAGTCTGCCATGATGAGCGCTTGAATGTAGCTGCCTGATACTGTAACTGTTGCTGGTTGCCGATCACACGCTGGCCAGTGAACACAAGCCAACAACTTCATGCCATACTGTTGGGGGGCTAGCCTCCAGAACACTCATCACACTCGAGGCATATATGCTAAACCTTATCCGGGCAAACGCTGGGCACTGATGTGATGCGCGCGTCTGATACCACAGTGCCACTCAAACACCATTGGAGATACTAAATTATTTGATACATGTGTTACTGATCCTAGCGTATGTTGCGGTGTAAATTTCCTCCATTTCGTAGCTGAGGTATAGTGGGCGCTCTCGGCTTTTGGGTTTGTTCGCTTCGGTTATACGCGCGAGATCATCACCGGCCTCGCGGATGGGAGCCGAACAGACGTTTCGGAGATAGTTTACATGCCTCGACCCTACCCCCTCACTTTCCTCGACCTTGGTTTATACCGAAACCTGTCTGCACAGAAGTACAATGCGTGTGTAGAGCGCTGCGGTTGTTTGTGGTAGAAGCATTTAATTTATTTAAAATACCATTTGGATTGAAGCGTACCTATGATCCTCGGTTCGTGACATGCCTTGCAGATTTGTTTCCGCCAACACACTAGGAGGATATAACGAGCCCGCACTTATGAAGAGTCCCACCCTTCTGCCTTCTCTACCCTCCCTTTCGCATTTACCGCTCTCGTTGGCCTGTTTGACTTTCATACCTCGCATCACATTTCAGAAAAGTTACTTTACTCGCCTTGCGTTCCCTGTGGTTGCACATGCTAATAAGATTTTCAGACCATGGTTGGACGCGCCGCCCTCAACATATATAAAAACAATCAAAGCTACTTCTTCAAAGGCGACAAATGTGTCAAAATCCACTGGATACCTGGTAGCACCCAGTACGAAGGCACCTGCCATGGCCCAATCGAGTTCGCCAACGAGTGGGACTCTCTCAAACAAGCAGGCTTCTCTAAGATCGACACTATCTTACCTATCCCCGGTCAGCACTACCGCGCCTACTTTTCAGTGGCTGGAATTATGTGTGCATTGAGTACTGCCCGAGGCGCGCCCAGAGGATCCTTGGCGGAGGCGTGAGGACCTCGCTGGAGCTTGGCCCTCTATCGCTAAAGCTGGGTTCAATCACATCAATGGCGCGTTGATGCTTCCAAACTCTTCGGAAGAGACATATATCTTCAGCGGACCCAAGTATTGTCGTGTTCGGAAAACCGAAGGGGAGACCAACAATCAGCTCGTTGAAGGACCCTGCGAAATTAGCGATGGCTAGGGGGTGACGACGTTCGAGCGGGTTAATACCGTTCTCCCTCGGCCGGGGTTGTCGTCTGGTGCGTACATGTTCTCTGAGAATGGGTACGCTCAAATCCGGGTTGTTGACGGAGCTCACGAGCTCGTTGGTGGAGTTCGCGATGTGGCTCCTCTTTGGCTATCGCTCAAGTGAGCTGGGTTCTACTAGAATGGTTTTTTTTGGCGTATGTTGAAGTTTGCCAGCTCTCGCCGAATGTTTGCAGGGGACTTTCTATCATAGCGTACGCTTGTGAATGTTGGTTGAATAAGTTGATTGGATTGAACTGAAAAGAACTGTACCCAGTGCAGAGTGTTTGAAGGTCTTTGCATCCTTTGGTAGTCGCTGAGCGAGTAATGTACAGCCAATAAATTGTCTTGCATTTCGTCGCCTTGAGTCCACTAGCGTCACGTATAGCGTTGCGTCTTATAACAGATGGGAAGATATGCCTCCCACCCATCCTATGATATCTTCTGTTCAGAACAGCTGCCTAATACACCAATGGGCATGTATATATGCGCGTTGACTGATATCAATATTGTCCGGCAAAGACACTCGTACACAGACATCACTCAGGCTCAAGATAAAAGCAGTCATTTGAAGCAGTAAACGGGATCGATACAAACTAGGCATAACGAGTTGGCACAGGCCGCGTACAGCGTCCGAGCAGCTCTCCGCACTGGGGTTTCATCCCTATTGCGTCGAATGCAGCACAAGGGTGGTCATTGGGAAGTGGGTCATCTGCAGCGTCTGCTTCAGTACCCAGGTCGTGGAAGAAGCCTTGAAAAGCAGGTAATTCATCCTCTTGATCAAGCGCACCATCAGGGTGGTTAGGGGGGTTATCACAAGCGCAAGCGACTTCTTTGTCTTCGTAGCGGCTCATGTGATGCTGAAATGATTATCTAGTCACTGGGAAAGTGGCCTCGCGCCACGGGAGCTCACCGTCTTCGCGTGGTTAACTTTCTTCTGAATTTTCGGCCGGTTTAACACAGGCCTTACAGTAGTGTTAGTGTAATAATAATTTTATTGGGTTGTTTAGATACAGTAAGCGAGGGGGGAGGCGTTGGGGTCGGGTCTGGTCGTCAACAAAGTGCGCCAAGTCGCGCCGATACCCACATCCTTAACTGGGTCCGTCGGTATTCGAGGCGCATGCGAGGCGTGTTCGGAGCAGACAAGAATTCGAACGAGGCCTGCTCGGGTCCAGTTTGCCCGAAACACCCCGGAAAGCGCCCGGAAAGCGCTCATGGGTGATCTCCGGTGTGTAGCGCCCAAACCGCTCTCCGCTCCGGGGTACCGTAGTGGAAAGGTCGGGGCCACGCTGCAAGTCTAGACTGCCCTGGTGCGCACATCACTGCAATCTTGGGCCTTCATAACGATATCCATCGCTGGGGCACTCTCCTCGGTTCCCTTGTATACCATCCTACCACCCACCAAACTCTGCCGAAGGCCAAGCACAGGGTTGTTTAGCCCCTGTTTATAACCACAGCGCGAACTAGGATTTTTGTTAACGACACAAACGATAGATTCACAGGTTTAGCGCTTGGAATACAAGCACCAAATTCGTAAGTCCAACCTCGATGGAAAAGTAGCGCAGGCTGACGAGGGCCAAAAGACCTCTCTGAGTTGCAAATATGGCCAATATAGACATGAACCAGGGCATACTTATCGTGCTGGCTACAACCGGAGCCATCCTCGTCATGTTATCCAGTATATTCGCCATGGTTCGAAAGCGTCGAAGATCGGTCGTGATTACGACCTCTTCACTTCCCATCGCCCCAGTCAATCGCGCGGAGAACGTGCAAGTCACGGGCGATTTGCCAAAGTACTCTGCTCAAGTGCAAGGGGGAGAGTGCGTTGTTGAGAGAAATACCCCAATCCCAGTGCTACATGCTGGTAGGCATTCTAATTGGATAGTCAGACAAGATTCGTCTGGGCAGGTTGCTGAGTCGCTCCGTTGCCCACCTCCTGCCTATAACCCTGCTGCGCCTGGATGCGTTTGATCATCTGTGTTGTGGGGCAAGTGCGAGTGTATAATAGGTTCAATCGGGATTGTTCTTCTGTGCAGGTGCATATGTTATGTATTTTTTGAGCTTGAAATGTAACCGTATACCTGGTTGTTCCGTACTTGATGTCTTTATAGTTTGGTAGTTTAATATAGGGGTGGATCGTCTGATAGCGCCGGCTGATCTAACAACAATGTTCGGTAACCCAAACATTTGCCGCCGGGTCACTACCAAAACAATACCGCCATGAATCCGGCCCGAGAAACGGGCCGCTTTTTGTCTGTTTGTCGGTATATGCGCTATAGGTTGCCATTTGCATTACTGTAATACTTGGCGTTCATATACTTTATAATCCCTCACATCGCTACGCAAATTTTTGTAGATAGAGAGTTAGCGTGCTCTGGGCGAGAGCGGTTGTAAAAAGGTACGGGAAATCAGGCAAATACCGGGGGCGTACCATGTGCTTCGTCTTGTGTTTCCATTTGCCCTCAGAGATGAGCGGTCATGTCTATGTGTAGACAGTATAACTTTGCTGTGTAGTATACCTTGGAACACCAAATCTAAATACCTTGTATGATAACAACAATGTAGCAAGAATGAGAACTGAAAATCGAGCAATGCCGTATTCAAGGACATTGCAGTAGGAATGGCTCAGCGTGAAGCAAGCAGGTGATGGGGTGTACCAAAGAGCTCGCTTCAGGATGCATTTAATGTTCCCGGGACCATCCAATAGCTCACCAGCATGAGTAGTAGGAGCGAGTGATCAGTTTTGTGGGAGTGCCAGCGGCGCCATGCTATGGTAGACTGGGCGCAATATTTGAGTTGTAGTTGGCGGAATTCATGAGCTCCTCGGTGGAGGCCGCGATGTAGCTGAATCCTTTTTGGCTGTCGCTCGAAGAAGGTGGGTTCTACTAAGGTGGTATGCTGGGAGTTTGTTTTTGGCACACCGCGAAGCTGGGTCTCATCGAATGTTTCAGGGACACTTTTTGATTATGCTGTACGCTCCGGATGTTGTATGGACAAATTGATCGCATTGAAATTAAAATGACAGCTCAGCATGAGGTGTTCGGAAAGCTTTGTATCTCTCGGTGATTGTCGAGCGACTTCGCCCTGGCGTGTAGGTACCGCCCGGCCCGATTATTTCATCGCCCCGAGTTCGCCAGCGTCACGGGTACTCGCAATGCATTTTGTCTTGTAACAGATGGGAAGATTTGCCTCCGCTACAACCCTATTTCACTGTATATATGCGCATTAACTAACGCCAATCTTGCCCAACAGCACTCACACATGCACATGGTTCCAGCTCAAGGTAAAAAGCGGTTATTTTAAAGAGTGGAGATGCTACAAAGTAGACAGAATGTGTCAGCACAGCCAGCGCAGAGCGCCCGAACGGCTCTTCGCCCGAGGTTTCACATATGTCCAGGTCGAAACCACGTTGCAAGCTTGCACTGCCATGGCGCTCGTATCACGCCAATCTAAAGCCCTTATAGCGATCCTCATCGCTGGTGCACTCTCTTCGGCTACCGCTTGTATTCCGCCCCTCCACCGACCAAAAGCTGCCGAAATTAGGCGCGGGTTGTTTGCCCCCATTTTCCAACCACAGCGCGAATCAGGCTTCTCGTCAACGATACGATAAGGCAGACTTACAGGTTAAGCGCCGTGTATCGTCCGGGCACCAGTTCGTGAGTCCAACCTCAACGGAAATGCGACCCAGGCTGACGAAAGGCAAAGTTCTCCTCCACATCGCAAACATGGGCAGTATAGAAATGAGTCAGGCCATGCTGATCTTGCTGGCTGCAACCGGAACTATCCTCGTCTTATTATCCGGTATATTCACCATGATCCGAAAACGTCGAAAATCGGCCATGGTTATTACCCCTTCGTTCCCCAGCGCCCCAGTCAATCGCACAGAGGATGTACAAGTCACGGGCGATCTACCAAAGTACTCTGCTCAAGCGCAAGGGGGAGAGTACGTCGTCGAGAGGAATGCCCCAATCGCGATGTTACCTGTTGGTAGACATTCTAATTGGGTAGTCAGACAAGACTCATCCGGACAGGTTGGCGAGTCGCTCCGCCGCCCGCCTCCTGCCTATGATCCTGCTGTGCCTGGACGCGTTTGATTATTGTGGGGCAAGCAATCAGGGTCGTTGAAATGGGCGCGTCATAGGTTATGTATTTTTGGGCTTGGACTGTAATTGTATGCTTTTGTTTTTATATTTTGGCAGTGTAATATAGACTGAATCTCCTTGTGGCGTGGGCAAGTCGAACGGTGATTTTCGGTAACAAACACTTGCCGCCGGGTGATCAAAACAACGTCACGTGATTTACCGCCTCTCCCGCCGAACCTAAACACTTACGACCACTGCCACCCATCATCCGGCGAAAGCGCCTAACATAGCACCTATTTTTGAATTATGGTTCAACCTGTGATGATGGTTTGACCTGCGGCGATCAGCACATCTCGGTCTACTAGCACGTGGGAGCGTGTAACTTGTCAGGTCTGGCCCGACTTATGGACGAATCACATATCTTGTATAACTCTGAGTCTTGACGTTGAAATTCATGACTCCGAGAGGGTGCGGCATTCCCACCAGGCACATGGATTGTCTCACACGAACTAACCCAACTGAGCTGTGGTCCGCCAACCAACTTGTCTCTATATCTCAACCTGACCACCATGCCGGGTCTTTTTGCCCTGATCAAGTTGCCGCCGGTTCAGTAGAGTCGTCAACGCTAAATCGTCGAGCTGGGGAACCTGATACCGCAATCCTCCCAGACGTAAGCTGTCGGTCCATATGGCTGCTTTCCACGCCATGTCGGTCTGTCCGGAGTATAAAGCTTGCTATGTCCTTTTTGTGTGAAGCGTACATTCGGAGACAACCATCATGGCTCCGGTTGCAACTGTTTCGTCCGCGATATCACAATGCCCAGTCATGAGCGGCAAACCAATGAAGGTATGGACTTGTGCGTAATTTAGGACCGTTTCCTCACGTCGTATGCAGGGCAACTATCCTCAGTATCATGGCGGCCCTAAAATGCCGGACGGTGTCAAGAAAACCATGAACCTTGCCAATGGACGCTATCAGGAGCCAGTGTCGATGCCGACAAGTCGGTTATCCGTTTTGGCCTTGCATTTATGTGTTGACGCGGTTGAGTAGCCTATCCCATGGGGTGTAAGGAAAATATTTGCCACGGAAGGTGAGTTTGAGCATAACTGTCGGATTTGGTTGTTAATATGACGGATCCACAAGTATGATGGTCAAGCATGATGAACCACTTGGAGGGATGGAACGAACAGTCGAAGAGGTCTGGTCGGAAGCGGAAGAGGTATGGCAACCTGACGAGAGTCGGTCTTGTACTAATACTCGTCGACCGCTAAGTACTTGGCCGAGTTCTATAAAGAGAATAAGCTTCCTGTGTGCGATCTACTTGCACGTCTTAGGGAGGTAGAAAATGACATTCGGCGCCAAGGGTGCGCCGTTCCTGTGATCTTGAATAGCCGTTACTCACATCTTCGAGCAGATATTATACTCATACTTACGACGAACTCTCGTTTGGCGTACGAACTGCGTGGCGGAACGCTCGTCGCTGCATCATGCGAAGCCAATGGTGCGTTCGACACATCTCTCTGTTTCTGACATTTGCTAAACGGGGTATCTAGGTCAACCATGCAGACGATCGACTGCCGGGACGTGACCACCAGCGAGGGTATGCTGGAAGCCTGCTTCCGTCACATTGAGACTGCCAACAATGGTGGCCGCGTTAAACCGACGAGTTCGTATTTCGTGGACCTCGTGTCGACCACAGGGATATTGACTTCTACTATTAGCGACTATATTCCCACAAAAGTTCCCTGGTCAAGAAAGCGGACGTATCTGGAACGCGCAGCTCATGCGGTACGCTGGGGTAAGTACATTTTATCGCATTTGTCTGTTCGATAAATACTGACGATTACCTAGTACAAAATGCCCGACGGTTCGATTCTTGGCGACCCGATGAACGTGGAACTGACAAACCGAGCAATTGAGCTTGGATGGCAACCCAAATTTGGGCGGTTCGATATCCTACCTCTTATTGTCGTCCCTGGTGGAGGTCAAGGCGAACCCGTGATGCGCGAGATCCCAAAGGAAAACATCCACGAAGTGAAAATCACGCACCCGACCTTGCCTTGGTTTGAAGAACTTGGTCTGAGATGGTTAGTTTTATTGTATATCACCCTAGCGAAGATGTTTTAATTCTAGGGATTACAGGAATAGCCACCCCGCGGTTAGCAACCTGACGCTGAGCATCGGTGGAATTGACTATACGTGTTGTGCTTTTAGCGGTTGGTTTATCCTTCATTTTTACTCGTCTGGTGGTATTTACGAGCTTGCGCCGTTGACAGGTTGGTTTTTGTGTAATGAAGTCGCTACTCGAGACCTAGCAGACGAGCAACGATATAATGTGCTCCCTGCAATTGGTCGTGGGCTTGGTCTCCCACTCTCTAACCGGAGCCTGTGGAAGGTAATGCCTGAATCACCTACGCAGTCACGTTGTAGCTAACATGTTTATAGGACCGCGCGGTCCTGGAACTGAACCAAGCCGTGCTGCATTCGTACGATCTCGCCAAGGTTACAATGGTAGACCACCATAGGTGATTAACTGTTTCAAGAGGGTAACCTTATATTAATATTATTGGATCTTAGCGCGTCGGATAGCTTTGTGCGGTATTATGAACAGGAAATAAAGGTTCGGGGGCACTGTCCGGGTGACTGGGTAAGCTCTTCAAAGTTGAGGCATGTGGTCGTATGCATAAACCTTGCCCCATAGGTATGGATTGTACCACCAACAGGAGGATCCACGACAAAGGTCTACCACCAGGTGAGATCCTCGTACCATAGTGCCCTACCCGCTAACCGCCCTCTCTAGGAAATGTACAATTACCTCATTAAGCCCGCAGTGTTGCTACCTATGGTGAGTGGGTTGCGGCATACAATATCAGGCAACCATTCAATTACGAAACTGTGTGTTTAGGAAGAAGGATGGGAGACGTACTTCCGCCGTATCGGCAGGACTCTCATCAAAACCGATCTAACCTCTACGTCGGACGACTCCGAGGACCCCAACCTCATTACGATCGCATACGGAACCGAGACAGGCTCCTCGCTCGATTTTGCCACGCGCCTCCACGCACACCTCAAGGCCCGCTCCCTCGAAGTTGCAGAAAAGCTCGTCGAGCTGAACGACCTGGACCTCACAAAGACCAGCGGAACGCTCGTCGTAGTCACATCTTCGTTTGGCGATGGTGAAGCACCGAGCGATGCCAGTTTGTTTTCAGAACACATCAACGACCTCGGGACGTCCCCGCGCCCGCTCGAACGCGTCGGCGCGAATCCCGTGCGGTTTGCCGTCTTTGGACTCGGCAACTCGATCTGGACCAAGACGTACCAACAATTCCCGCGGTGGGTCGACCAAACACTGGAACGTCTTGGCGGCGCTCGAATCCTACCGCTGGGAGAGGGAGACGAAACGGCGGGAACGACCGAGGCAGCGTTTGCCGAGTTCACCCGGGCACTCTCGATCGCCATCGAAGTCGGCACCCAGACACTAGTTCCACAAGGCGGCGCCGGGCCTAGTGACGAAGAGGATGCTCTATCCAAGCCCCTGGGTTATTGTATGGGAAGTATGCAGGAGAAGTTTGTCGACTCGATCCTCATTGGGCGTCGCGCGCTGTTTGATGACGATACTACGGGAGCCAAACATAGGGCCGTCTATCACCTCGAGCTTGCGCGAAAGGATGGCCAACCGTGGGTGTACGATGAAGGAGATTATTTGACTCTTTTGCCCATCACGGCCAACCTCGAGGCTCTCGAGGTATACTACAAGCTGAATCTGGAATACGACACGGTATGTGAGAAGTGGCATCAGCATTTGAGCTCGTATTGACTGCCTGGCGCAGGTTATTGATGGAAAGAACGTGCGGGATTTGCTACGAAATTACATTGATCTGCATGCGCCACCAACCAAGGGGCTATTGAAACTTGTCCCGGATTCTCAATCCAGTACCACAGCCCTAGAGGCCATCCGCCTGATCAATTCAACCCCAACCATCGAGGACGCCACTCTCGTCCTGCGCGCTCTTCCCATGAAGTGCCCGCGTGTCTTCAGCATTTCCAGCTCAACCGCCCGCGGCTCGGCAACCATCGCACTCACCGTGGCCGAACTCTACAAAGGACGCGTTTCCCCGTCCCTAGTCCACACCCCCGTCGCCAGCTTCCACTCGCTCACGTTCAAGGCCTGCATCCAACGCTCCAAATTCCATATGCCGTCCGACCCGACGATCCCACTCATCCTGGTCGCGACCGGAACGGGAGTCGCGCCTTTCCGAGGGTTTGTCCAGCGACGAGCGGCGGTACGAGGCCAGTCGGGCAAAGTGGTCGCGTTCTTTGGGTTCCGCGGCCGGTCCGATCATCTATACGAGGACGAGCTGCGCCCGGATAAGCTACCCGAGTTTATGCACGTTTATACCGCCTATTCGCGCGAAGTTGGTCAGAGCAAAGCGTACGTCCAAGACCTGCTGGTGCAACACGCGTGCGACGTTATTTCCATGCTCGATTCTGGCGCGGCCTTATTTGTATGCGGGAGCCATGAGATGGGGCGTGGTGTGCATGATACATTGTTTGGCCTGTTGAAGGAGGCCAAGGGTTATACGGATGAAGAGACGCGTGCATATCTGGCGCAATTGAAGCGCGAGGGGCGGATGCTGGCTGATACTTATACGAAGGGCAAGACGGATACAGACCCGATTCTGCAACTTCAAGGAGAAAAGAAGTAATAGTTACTATTAATGGGAGGTTAGTGAATGTAATGTAATTTTTCTATTGTATAATGCGTTGGGATAAGCCGTGCCTTGCAGGGCTCGAGCTTCGAGTCAAGTTATCAGAAAATATAATTATTGGTGATTGATGGGTATGCAAGCTACATCCTACGACTACATAAACTGACAATACATTGCCCAGAGATACAGTCGTAGGCTAGGCTCAAGTTGATGATAGTATCTAACGCCTATGCTTTCTCGTTCTCGACCGGTTTTGGCTCGCTCTTCCACCCAATCCAGCGTTTACGTGGGACCTTGGGACCACGAAGCATCAAAAAGATAACTTGCAGCCCGTGGAAACCAAGTGCGAGTACACCACTATATCGCCACCCGTATTTTAGGTATACTTGGGTTCCGACTGATGTTCCCATCACTTGTCCCTGCAAAAGAGTCAGTACTCCCGAATCTCTCCTGGTGAATGAGATTATCTTACAAGGAAGATCTATGTCCAAGGCAAAAACTTGATCAGAGCCGCTATAACTTTGTTACCGTTCAAGCACTTACCGAGATAACAAACACTGCATTCATCCGTGCGCGTGCTAGCGGCTCGATCCTAAACCGACGTTCAGCTCATCTGCACGTTAAACCCGGACTCGGATACAACTCACGCATAGATTCGGCTAGAATTGGAAACCTGGTTCATCTGGGCACCCACATCCAGTCCTAGCACGCGAAACAGCGATCAGACACTAGATCACAAACATAAAAGAAACGGATATGCGCACCGAAACAGACGATGACAACTGCGGCGATGTGCAAACCGGCAGCCCCCGTAAAGATGGCCTGGAACACAATACCGATAGCGATCGAAATCCCGGTTGTTGTCCAGCCGTTGAGTTTATCGACAAAACGACCGATAAAGGGGGTAACCATTACACCCGCGGCACCGATCAAGCCAAACAACCCAATTTCAAGACTGTAATTATCAAAAGAAAATTAGCACATGCGTATACGACAGCCAGACAAACTCACGTCGAATAATGGTACGGCGCATCCGTCAACAAAAACGTAAGGTTGACCCAAAAATTGACAAAAACCGCCGACGAAAGAAACCCAATCAAGCAACACTGGATCAGAGCCGGTTCCGTCACAGCGTACCGAGCCATCGTGTACAGAATCCCGAAATACGACAGCCCAGTCTGTTTGGCAGGGTAATCGGGAACAAACAACCACATGGCAAAGACGTTGGCGAATTGCAAGCCGGTCGAGATCCAGTAGATGACGCGCCAGCTCGCAAACTCGGCGATGATGCCGGATAAGACGCGGGCAAAGAGGATGCCGAGCAAGAGGCCTGAGAGGACGATTGAGATTGCGGATGCGCGACGTTCGGGAGGGGCTAGGTCGGCTGCGAGAGGGATCATGATTTGGGGAACGACGGTGACGATTCCCATTAGGTAGGAGAGGCCGGCGAAAATCTTGTTTGTAGGCGAGAGCGCAAGTCCGAGGGTAAAGGCGCCGATAAGGCAGCCTAGGAGGAGTAAGAGCTGTCGTCGGCGGACAAGGTCGCCTAGTGGACTGATCAGTAGCAGTCCGGTCGCATATCTAAATGATAAGTGATAGGAGTGGCGATAAGATTTATGTACCCATGAGTGGAGATATACTCACCCAGCTTGTGTGAGTGTAGGGATAATAGTCACTTGTTCATTTGAGACATGGAAGGATTCGGCCAGTCGAACTATGAAGAGGCATGAGCAGAAATTCGACCAAAATGTAACTCGGCATTACCTAGGATAGGTTGACAAAAATACAAATTGCCAACAGCTGCCGAAACGAACATCATAAATCAAAAGTTGGGGACATTCGCAGATCGGGATGTACATACTCAACGTGCTGGCCAATCCGAAAAATATATTAAGAGCCAAGTTGAAGTGGAAAGGCTTGTCGGGGTCATGTCGCAAGCGGGGGAGGATAGGTATAAACCCAAAGTCGAATTTTCTGATAGGCTCTTTATCCGGAACCGGGTCTGAGAGGGATTGCATTGTTGGGCTGGACTCTTTTGAAGCGTCCGTGGATGTCCTCTCAGTTTGTTTTGGCAATTCCGTCGTGGCTACAAACGCACAGTTAGACTAAACACTCGAAATGAAGAAAAACACGCGTACAATTCGACATGATTGTACCACAAAATATCGAGTGGAGTAGTAGGTGTAACGTCCCCAAGTGGGCTGGGGAGAGTCCGCGTGGTTATAACCCCTCAAGCAAAGCGTAAAAATTAGTCATTGACTCGCTGGTTGACAGGACCACCCCCCATCCGTGTCCGGCAACCGGCTTCTGGGAGCTGACTCAAGTTCCGTAACACACATCGCATCCTCCCACCAGCCGCGTTTTCACCGACCACAGAGAGCCAAACTTAGCGCAGGCCCACAAGTTGCATTCGAGCGAAGTCGAAGGAGCGATAGTGACGCTGGCCGTGATTTTCCGAATGGAAGATGACTCGCTTACATTCGAACTGAGGTTGGAACTTGATGTTCTATCTGCGAGTGTCACGGAGAGCTGACTCGAGCAGGCCGGAAATGGTTGTCGACATGCCGTCGGCTGAATAATTTCCAATATTACTTCACTGACGCTTCAACCCCTCTCGGATCAGTCCTTCGGGTACGACATTACCTTTCATTTAAGCGCGAAAGGAATCCACGTATCCGAACCAGGTGGTCTGATTTGGCCCAGCCCAAGCCGGTATATTAGCGCACTTGCCGTTGTGCCGTGAGACAAACCCCACGCAAAATCGACATATAAATCTATCACCATCAAGGTAGGGCGTTTTGACCGCGTATTATTAGCAGCCCTGTCGAGATATTACCGTAGCGAACCAGTGCATACGATGAAGAACATCCTCGCAAAATACCCCAAGGCAACTAGGGTTTATCCAATCGCTCTGTCATCTCCCGAGACACATGCGTCGCGTCCCCGAACGTTTCTTAATTTGCGAGAAGTCGGGGACGCCCATCATATTCGGCAAATCCCACGGCGAGGCATGCAACTCGTTCCTTACGCCAACGGGGCCGCAGCCGATTGGAGTTGTTCCCATCCGGGTCTTCAGCCGCGGGTAAATCTCCTTGCATCGCTGTCAGAGTATATAATCAGTTGCTTGCTGCACTTGTGAACCTATAAAAATGTTTCAAAGTCTGACGATTGACTGGGCGTCTTCCCGTACGGATCAAGACTCGGGCATAGGTGTTCCTATAAATCAAGCGACCCCCCACTCCCGCTACCGTCGCCACGGCCTGTCAGACATGGATATACATATACATCGTGACGTAGTACAGCCGATCTGACAAGTTTTGGTCCGCATACATGGACCTCCCGGACAACTCAAGCGGAACCAAGATTTAGCCATGCAAATTTCCAAACCTGCGTCTAAATCCTTACGGGGACGCACCAACCGTGTTCAGGCAAACTCTTTCCAATCCTAATACATATTTGGGTTGCTAAGACTTCAAATCGCGCGCCGTATTCGGGCGCCTTCCAGACTGGCACCGAGGTGTTAACTCACCCGGTTCTTATCACGCAACAAGCATCTCTATCAAAAAAGTAAAAAGTAGTGCTTCTCTACATTAAGTTCTCTGTGTACATCTATGCTACAATCCCTCACGCATTCACCTTCTGAGCTCGGGGATAATCGGTATAACCAACAGGGCCTGGGGTATAGAACGTAGCTCGGTTATATTTCGTCAACGCTGCACCAGCAAGGAAGCGTTCAGGTAGATCAGGCTAACAGAACGCGATCAGTACAAAAAGTCCAACTCGGCGATGGTCAAACAACTCACGTTGGAGATAAAGAGTCGGCCAAACGCTACAGCCTCATTCGCATGCTTGTCAGCGTGCGCAGTCGCAGTATCGAGCGTAAATCCACCAGCGCTAATGAATGGCCGTGGAGCCCAGATTTCACGAGCGAAATCGTTCGATTCGCGAACCTAGTAGTTAAACTTGAGCCCCCTATAGCCATCCATTTGAGAGGCAATGACTTACTGGGTTGTGGGCTGAGTCGGCATCACCGTCCCCAGACACACGGGGCTCAGCAAAGTGAATATATGCGAGGTCGGGATGGCGCTTCACGAGTTCCTCGACAACATACGAAAATGTCGGAACAGGATCCTCCATGCACATGTCTACACACGACCTCGGGCGTAAGCAAGAATCAACTAAAGAATTGAGTACATCCATGCTTACCCTGGAACCGACTCCACGGCGAGAACCGAATGCCCGTCTTCTTGACACCAACTGCGGCGACGACGGCATCTGTGATCTCGAGCGTGAACCGAGCCCTTTTCTCAACAGAGCCTCCGTACTCGTCGGTGCGCTGGTTGCAAGTGTCTTGTAGAAACTGGTCGGGAAGATACCCACTAGAAAAAGAGCCTCATGTGTGAGATAAACAGTTGGTCCAGGTGTACAAATAGCTCACTTTGCGCTATGGATTTCGACTCCATCGAACCCGGCCTTGTGCACTGCGTTCTTGGCAGCTTGGACGTACAAACTAACGTAACGCTTGATGTCTTCTTTTGTCAACGCCTGGGGATCTTCAGACTGGCCCTCGAGCCTGGTAGCAGATGAAGAAACGTATGGGTGTCCCTCGGCACGGATCACTGCTGGGTCCGCAGCACGACCAAGAGCCCAGAGCTGGAGATATATATACGACCCATTCGCATGAACCGCATCGACTACCTAGATTCAAACCAGAGTCAACAACACACGCGCGTGAATCCTGCGCTACAACTTGTTACCTTTTTCCATGCCGCAATTTGGTCGTCGCTCCAGATACCAGGGACGTTGGCAAACCCTCCAGCTTCAGCCGCAATAAACGTAGCTTCTGTTATGAGCAACGTCCCGGGCACCTGCGAGCGCTGTTTGTAGTACTCTGTCGCGAGGTCCCGGTGCACGTGTGCGTCATCAGCTCGGAATCGGGTGAGCGGAGCGAGGACAATGCGGTGTTGAAGCGTGAGGTCTCCGATTTGGAGGGGCTCGAACAAGTTTGATGGCGTAGACATTATAAAAACGTAATAGGAGTGGATGTAATAGAGGTTGAAGTAGTCGAGTCAGGGGCTGTAGGGTGGTGGATTGAGATGCGAAAGCGTGCATATATACGTTAGAACAAGCGAGGTGGAGGTGTTAGTGATGATAAATACCTACACAACCCACCGCAAAATGAAGCGAGGTACTACCGGCCGATAACCTTGCCGAGGCCCCGGATCTGCAAACCTTATCAAAAATTTATTCAGCAATGTGTCACGGAAAGGCTCGGGACGTTAGACGGTGAGTCCGGATCCAGAAGACGGGGGGTTCGCTCGAAACAGAGGCAGCATCTCGGAAGCGAGCAATATAATCTGATCTGTGTTATTTCCTCAATTTGAAGTGCATCGTGGTGGGCTGCATAGGTTAAGGGGTCCTTGGAAGAGATGGTGTCTATTCGTTTTGTGGACCATTGATCGCACTTGCGTATATGGATCACAGGGTTAAGTTTATTTAGCCAAGGGCTTGCGGAAATATCTCGAGTCGTTGACAGTTTGTCGACAGCGTTCTTAGCGGCCTTGACCTCCACGGGATGGGCCACGGTGGGGATGCCAAATCGCAACTTGATAGCCGGCGGAGGCGACGTCATGGGTTCCGAGTAGAACCGCAAAAGGCGGCTGCATTCATAAGCTTGGAATGCAGCGCGGTTTACTCATGTGGAGGTATGACATGTAGGTTTGGACCTGATTCTATGCGGTGAGTGGAAGGCTCATCAGCCGCCGGGCCGGGGCAGCGTGCCGAGCCGAGAGTCGCAGTTTGCCGTCAAATAGGCGCCGAGTTGGCGATGTCACGATTACCGACCCCACTGCCATCTGCGAATGCCTCTTGGCTCTGAGGAGGCTCTGGGAGCCTCCAGAGCCTTGACAGACTCCCACAAGGTAGTCAGAGCTGCTCAGAGCATCACCAGAGCCTCTGACATTAGTCCAGGGAAAATCTCAGGGCTGTGTAAACATGGACACATATATGCAGGGCATGTGCACCCCAAAAGCACCGGGTTTGGGAATGTATTTGGTGTTTTTCTCTATCAATTTTAGACCAATTTAGAATCAGATTACAGATTTGTAAAGCTAGAGATAGGGGGCACCTTTCTACCAAATTTGGTGAATTTGAAATTACCTTATATGGAAATTATATATCCCAATTTGGCATCTGTACAACTGTTAACATATGCCTACACACAAGCACTGCCGCTTCCCTGACTTAGCCAATTTCTTTGGCTTTCAAGTGCACACTCCCATGCAGCACTCCCCCAGGCAGCCTTGAGTGCATGTACCTGGGGGTAGTTTGCAGCATTTAGGGAGCTTTATGCAGTGGACAGAAAAAAAGGCTGGGCAGATAAAAAGATAAGTTGAATTGCCAACATGCTCAGAATGACATGCCCACTCACCATCAGCAATAACCCTGAGCTAATGTCAGAGGCTCTGGGGAGGCTCTGAGCAGCTCTGACTACCTTGTGGGAGTCTGTCGAGGCTCTGGAGATTCCCAGAGCCTCCCCAGAGCCAAGAGGTGTTCGCAGATGGCTGTTCCACCTCTGCCCCACGGCCCACCCCGACGTATTTTGAAGCTGTCAAATGTCGAGGCGAGATATGAGCTCGCGATTGCTTCGTACCGGTAGACATTAAAAGTAGAATAAATGTTGGAAGGGGGAATTTTGTAAGTCTGGGCCACCGCCAGCTCGCACTAAACGCCATACCGTTCATCGCAAGCGCTTTCTTTGCGTAGAAGATCGAAAATTTGCGGCAGAAACCCTCTCGCCTCGACTGAAGCAACTTCCCCCTCTACAACCGTTCCCAAGCCCTTGGCACAAACGCTATATCTGCCGCGTCGGATTGAAAATTCGCAGTTGAGGGGCGAGGACGGTAGAGACCGCACGTGAGTACATCGAAATAAGGATGTACTTGGATGAGCCTATGCAGGCTGGAGCTGTAAATACACAGGGCAAAAGTGAGATTCTTGGGATTAAGTCAAACCAGCGGGGCTCGCAACAATCGATTCTAGTGTTGTAAAGATACAAGGTTGGCGGGTATCACTAAATAATCTATGTATGGAATCTATGTCTGAATACGGTCGGTCTCCTCAAGGCAGCGATACTTGGGTGTTTCTTCCCAGGTAAACGGAGCGGCGCGTGCAGTCTGTAATCTCACTGTGAGACGCGTGACTGGTGTTACTGTGGGCTGATCACGTACAGTGCTTAGAGTGAGCCTATTCCACAGGCCCGCGGCGATGCGCTCATGAGCTGCCGTGCTAGGGTGGAAGCAGTCCAGGTTGTTAACGGCTAAACAATAAAATATTAGCGCATATATGAGCTCTAGTGAATGAAGTATATACCTTCAACCGGGTACTCCTTAAACGGGATATTAGGAGGCTGCCAGATGACCGCACTATTGTTTACCGTTAGCTCAGCCATGCATGCTTAGACTCAGGGGAGAGCCCACAAGTTATCGTAGTTTTTAGACTTGTAGTCCGCGGTAATGTTTTGCAAGACAGTGTCTACAGTCAGCCGTTAGTAAAGTTGCGGTCATCTTGGCAATTGAGCATGCGTACTGTATTGCTCGACCAAGCGATCCATTTGGTTGCGTGTAAAGTTTCCGACGTCTCCAGTACCGGCAATGCACTAGAAGAAAGCATGAGCTATGCACTACCCACAGTGTTGGAAAATACGGACGGGGCACCCAATCGCGAAACGTTCAACGAAAGGAGCGGTTTGTTGACTGCGGCCTTTGGTAAGAATGGGACTTAGCGGAGTGTAACTTGCGACATACCAGTAGCTTTGTCCAGATGTGAGCTGCAAATCGCACGTGGTTATTAGTCGGGCGAGTATATGCGCCTAAGGAACTTACAGCGTAGATATCTGTGAGCTGCCAAGCTCCGAATAGATTTACGAGGGTGTTTGCTAGACAAAATGAGCGTTGGGCAATGGCCGTGAAGGTAGATGCTTACGAATATTTGTGCGAACGTGCTCCAGTGCTGCCCGAACGTTGTTTTCAAAGTCGCGCTTAGTGGACGGCCCCATAGGAATATCCGCTGAAAGACCCAAGTAATAATCGTTAGTCGTCTTTGGTTCCATTCGGGTATATCTCCGTGCTGACCTGCAGCGCAAAGCTGGCAAACATCGTTGGCACCGACTTGGAAACTCAAATACTTGAATTGATCTTCGGAGATATTGAGGGCTTTCACTTGAGGTGCCAAATAATCTAACGAATACCATTCATCAGCCTCGGAATATCCTATATTTGAACCACAAGTTACCTTGTGCTTCATGAAGCAAATTGGAAGCATAGGCACCACTTTGCCCGGCATTGAGGTTGTCAACAGTGCTATTCCAACCAACCTGCAAGCGGTGTCAGTGTGTGGGTCGCGGGAGATGACGCAATAGCTTAGAACTTACTGATCCTACTGGGCAGCCCGAGCCAAAACAGATCTCATACCCAGGGTTGTAGCCCTGGGCACCCCCCACTAAAGTGTTGTTGTAATGTTTCAGGAGCTGTGTAAGGGACGAAAAGTCAGCAAATAGATGCGCTCAGACTGGTTAGTTCTCATACATTTGGTATGGTCACTGCACCCTCCTCGCCTCCGCCTGCATAAGAAAGGCCACGCCATTCGACCCAATTCAGGTATTTATCATCGGGGTCAATACCTAATCCAATGATCCATATAGTAGCTCTCGAGACACGTACTAACACAACTTACCCTTGGCAAATGCACCGGCAGTGATCGAATCACCAATGGCCATAGCAACGGAAAAATCATCGGGTCGCCTGTTCAGCTTGTATGAGACAGTATATCTGAGGGGATATTCAAAGACCTACAGATCGTGGATATCCTTAGGTGGCGCATCTCGAGGTTTGAGAGGAGGGCATTGGGACAAGTCAGTCACAAATATCCCCGAGGTTGCCAACAGCATGTTCGCCAAGGTAGGTTCGCGCGGACTGTGGTGAGACTGGCGGGCCTCGTCTCTGCCGAGAGCGAGAGGTATAAGGGCAGTGAGGAGGGAGTATTGAATCGGCCGCATGATACGGGATAGGCTTGAAACAGAGGTACTGGTGAGGTCTCAGAACACGAGTAGCGCTAGGTACGTCTTTTGGTAAAGGGAGGTGTGCTGGAGCGACTGGAGTGAAGAAATGCATCAATAGTCCCGCTATTTATACCACGCCCACAAAGCAGACAGCGAACTAAAGAACGTTGAAGAGTGCATACACCACATGAATGTTGTGGTGCCGGATCGGTACTCTCTGAAACGAAAGAAGCATCGTAATCAGCACTGTGGGTGGTCGACCTGGTGCGGTTCATAGCGAGAATGACAGGTCTAACACGGACGCGGCAATCACATTGGACTTGCCTGAGGTCCAGCGTTCAGGCATACTCGGCCTAAGGTGACGAATAAGCGATCGAAGGGTTGTAGCAATTACGTTATAATTTGGCGGGGTGACTAGAAGAGTATCATGACATGCACGGAACTAGGGGGCTAGTCTGTAGAACAAGAAATTGGTCGGTTGACCCCGAGGGTGGAATCGGAAGTTGAGTATTGATCCGCGACGCTGGAAGCTAGGTATACAGCCGCCTGTGCCGGTGGATACACGCCAGTGAGCTAAATTACACCCCACGCAGCTTACATGCCTCAGAAAGCTCGAGCACCATGCCCACGCACCTCGGCCGTCACGCTTGCCAAGCCGAACGCTAATTATCATAAACATCGGCCCGCATCCGCGGCGCCGGGAACTAATCGGCGGCTTTCAGCTCATGTGAATCATCCTGGACGTGGGCTTTACGGTAACACGGACTGACTGATGAGTACCCAGCTAGCATGACAGTGCTTGGTCCGATGGGTATTCGCAAGTTTTGGGCAGGGTGGGAATTGCCGAGTCGAAACCAACAATCACATTGTCTATCCCTTCATTGCATGTTGTGCTAATAATATCAACTGAGTTTGCAGCCGGAAAATGACGTCAAAAATTTGCCGGAGCTGGTGCGGTAGCTGTCTTCCCGCCTGCAGGGCTATAGAGCTGCCGGGGAGGTGAAATTAAGGGAGGGTGCGTGGGTATGCTCCGTGGCTTGGATGGGAATTTCTACCAACCATCCTACCCACCTTCCCGCTCAAAGCAACCAGCCGAGAAAGTCGTTCTGAACTTCTGGCTTCTTCATATCTAACACTCCTGTGTTTATTCAGCGTTTCAGACCCGGCCGTTGATACTGCACGTTTGCTATTGCTCAGCTACGGATGGGTTGGTAGCTTCCAGCTCCCTTACCTACACCCACTCCAGTCGCTTGCCCTCACTTGTTCCTTTCAATTTGCCTTCTGGCTCAATAGGAACTCGTGTCCTGGTCGCGATCAAGGCGAGCGTCCAGCAGTGCATGGTTTGTCAGCTAAGGTGGTTGTTGTTTAGGTTTTAGAGCCAACGCCAGACCTCTATTACGGTAAACTTAGTTCGGATACGCTGCCACAGTTCATGTGGACGCACGCCGCCTAGCGCGAGAATTGCGGCGTTACTTTTATGTCAGACTCGGGTAGGATGTCATTGTACGCGGCGGCTACGGGGTGAACCCGGCATGCTGAAGAAGGAAAATGCGACACGGAGGAGACAGGTAGGTGTCTGTTATGGCCCAACCGAGCAAGGCAGCCGTCGCCTGATACAATTTACAAAAGGCAAGACAGATGTAGGCTCAAATCTTCGTTCAGGAGGGGGCGATGTGAATACGATAAATTGGGTATTGGTAGGTTTAGCCAGGTCCTGGGTGAACGCGTACGGCAGTTCTCAGCGACTAGCATCGTTGATGCGGGTTTGTAGGCAAATGTACAGCCTCATCGCATGTATATTCCTATAGGGTTGGGTTTGTGGAACCGCTCTCGAACATTACTGTTTGGGTTGCCTAACTTACAGGAAGCGAAAAGCATACGGTGCCTGAACAGGTGGGTGACAAGGGTTTTCAGGTGCCAACCCATTGTGGATTGGGGTAACTGCGTACTAGGTAGCACCTGAGCCGAAGAACCGGGATCCCATTGGCAAGCAATCTATTAAACAATTTTATTCGTGCTATGTCTCCTACTCTGAGTTATAGTGTGTTCTAGGACAATGGGAAAGATTAGGGCCCGTCTGACACTGGACCTGTCAAGCGCACTCAGGCGCTCATGCCTGCACTTTCTGAGCTCGAGGATAATCAATATAACCAACCGGACCCGGAGTATAGAACGTAGCCCGGTTGTACTTGTTCAATGGCGTGCCTGAGAGGAAACGCTCCGGAAGGTCAGGCTAAATAAAGAAGTTTAGCGCCAATTGTGAGCCCATGGTTATTGAAACTCACGTTGGCGATAAAGAGCCGGCCAAAAGCCACAGCCGCATTTTCGTGCCTTTCAACGAGTGTCGTCGCGGTATCGAGCTTGTATCCGCCAGCACTAATAAACGGCCTTGGACCCCAAATTTCGCGAGCAAAGTCGTTGGATTCGTGAACCTAAAAATCAGAGCTAAATGCACCATTTTAAGTAGGGTATGGTTGACACTTACAACATGGGTGGGATCAGCATCACCATCTCCCGAAACAATTGGCTCGACAAAGTGGATATATGCGAGGTCGGGGTGGCGTTTCACGAGCTCCTCGACGACGTACGAAAAAGTAGGGACTGGATTCGCCATGCGCATACCTGTATATAAGGTGTTGGGAATTAGTATGGGTAGACGCGTGCACCAGAACACTCACCCAAGAAACGACTCCATGGAGAGAATCTAATTCCCGTCTTCTTGACGCCGACCGCCGCAACAACAGCATCCGTGACCTCAAGTACGAACCGGGCCCTATTCTCTATGGAGCCTCCATACTCGTCCGTACGTTGGTTGGAAGTATCCTGAAGGAACTGGTCAGGAAGATAACCACTAAGCAATCGTATGTCAATACTAGTCCGGTAGCCCCGAGAACATAAAAGACTTACTTTGCACCATGAATTTCTACACCGTCAAATCCCGCCTTGTGAACCGCATTCTTCGCAGCTTGGACATACAAATCCACATAGCGCTTGATATCGTCCCTGGTCAGTTCCTGCGGAACTTCAGATTTACCCTCTAGTTGGATCGGTGAAGTAGAAATATATGGATATCCATCGGCATGGATGACTTCCGGTTCTGCAGCACGACCAATAGCCCAGAGCTGAAGAAATATAAACGACCCATTGGCATGAACCGCATCTGCTACCTAAATACGAAGTTCAGCGTGAATCGATAAAGCTCCATTACCTCACTGCATTTCTTACCTTTTTCCACGCGGCAACCTGAGCATCGCTCCAAATACCAGGCACATTGACGTATCCACCTGCCTCGGCAGCGATAAACGTCGCCTCGGTTATGAGCAGCGTTCCAGGTACTTGCGAACGTTGCTTGTAATACTCTATCGCGAGGTCTTGATGAACGTGTGCGTCGTCGGCTCGGTATCGGGTGAGTGGGGCCAGAACAATACGGTGTTGAAGCGTGAGGTCTCCAATTTGGAGAGGCTGGAACAGTTTTGCAGGAGTCGACATGACCAGGAGTGGCAAGGCAAAGGGGTGGTATAGGTGAGTTCAACTAGGGCCGGAAGACGGGGTAGCCGAGGCTGTGAGAGCGAGCATATATACGGATGTTTAGTCCCTGGGGTGAAACCAGAAGGAAGGCCTCAAATACCATGCGTCGTAGAACACCATCATCTTACGGCCGGCACGAGAGATAGGCGGCCGGGCATGGGGCCGCTAGTGAGGTCCCCAAGGTTCTGGATGAACTCTGATATCCGGATAGAGCGATTGCTAGCCCCAAGAGCATATCAGTCAATCATAGATATGTCAAGATATATTATGGAGAGAAATAATGTCCATGGGGATACCCTGAGAACGCTTGACACGTCAACTAAGGAGCAGGCACCTTGAACCCACCCTTGACAAGCCGACGAAACACACCAGTGGGATCATACTTGGCCTTGACAGACTGCAAAAACGATATCTGATCTGCACCATAAGCTTCTATCACGCCTTGACCCGCGCTTGCATAATTTAGGTATCTGAATAGGGGTTAGTGCATTGGCTTGGCGAACAGAGTCTGGGAAAACGTACATAAAGTCGGCCAGTTTACCCCGAGCCCGTGCGAGATCCATGGATTCTTGCATGAGTTGGTCGACTGTCGCTCGAACCGGCGCGTCGTCCGTGGGCAAGGCCCAGCTGAATTGGTAGTTCACAACTGGACAACTTATCAGCCAAACCGGACATCAGCTGGATTGCATGTCGCGACATACCGACAAGAGGGTCCTCCTCGGGCTCGAGCCCGAGGACGTTCCCCCCCTTGGCTTGGCTCGCGCGGATCATGCTGTTCGAGATGGGTTGAAATGCGATGACTGAGAAAAAGCCGGCGGTGGTGTTGAGATATGCCGTGTTGGAGCGGAACAAGTCGAATAGTCCTTTGAAGAGCGTAGCGTCGGCACGGATCGAGTAGTCGCGTATATCATATCTGTACACGGGTGTAAGCGAGTTCCCACAGATCCATTGACGTCGAGGAAGAGAGGTCAACACGCGTCTACATACCTCAAACCATTGACGGTTCCCACTGTCAGCTCATCCGCCGCGTCCTTGACGGTCTTGACTTTCACAGTATTCGTCGTGGTCGGGATGTCAAAGAATGGCTTGATAGCCGGAGGCGGGGACGTCACAGGCTCCGAGTAGAACGCGTAAAAAGTAGCCATGTCCAAGGGCTTGGACGGTACGTTTACCCAAGCGGAGATGATATGAGATTTGGGTGCAGACTCGGTCCCGCTGCGCGCATAGGTTTCGACAGCAGGGAAGAGGGCGTCGTATTGAGCTGGTGCGTAGTAGAGGTTTCCAGCGTAGACGTTATTGATTGGGTAGGTCTCAAGTTGGAATTGGGTGACGATGCCAAAGTTGCCGGTCCCGCCTTTGAGTGCTTTGAAGAGGTCGGGGAAAGAGGTAGGAGATAAGTTGGCAATTGTACCGTTTGCGAGGACAATCTAAAGGTGACGGGGTTGAATGACGGTGTTGTAGCGAGCACAGCAACGATCCACTTGCCTCGTACGACAATACGCTATTCGCCGCAAACCCCTTCTCATGCATCAAATACGACAGCCCCCCTCCCAATAAAAACCCGCTTACTCCAACCGGGGATATCCTCCCGCCTGCAACCGTAACGCCCCGTTTCCCAGTCTCAGTGTATACATCTCCCCATCGGTTGCCTGCTCCAACAAACACCGAAGAGTTGTCCTCGGAAAACTTGATTGCCTTTAGGTGGGAGAGGGAGATGAGAACGCCGTTGGATGTCCCGGCCCAACCTGGGTTGGCCGTATGGCCGCCGCCTCGAACCGCGAATTCGCAGTTGCTAGCAGCGAGGATCTTGACGGCGGTGGAAACGTCAGACGTGGACGTTGGTGTAAATATACATTTGGGAGCAAGTTTGCAAGTCGAAGCTGGACAAATTAGTAATATTAAAGTGTGAGCTCGACGTTGATTGCTGAGGGAACGGGGGATCAGGGGTTGACTTACACCAGTAGGCCAAGTTTTCAGTCGAATAACCCAATGAAATAGGGTCGAGGACCTTGTCACCAGAAGTTGCAGTCCGAAGTTGATCGCACTGCAAAACGTTTATCACATGTCCCCAAATGCTTGTGAATACTTACGCAGCTGGAAGTAGCAAGGACATTTGGGACAACGAGTAAACCGGTGACGAGAGCGCGCAGGACAATCATTGTAACCAAGAGAGAGTGGGCACAACTTCAAGCTTCAGGCATGTCTCGTTAAAAACATGTTTTTGTAGCGAATAACGTCAAGCTTGGCATCGCGTTATCACGTGAGCAAGGACGCGTGACGTCATATCAAAGTGTAACATTTTTACCCAAATTAATTACTAAATTTGTAGACATTCGGATTAACCGTGCTAGTTTAACCAACTCATGCCCTTGAGCGGTCATATGCCACTCCCCCAGGTCCCGCCTCATCGTCTGCAACAAGATCCGCAGCGGTACGAATACCTGCAGCTCCAAACGGCACTTCTTTGTACATCCTGCGATGAGCCATCGTAAGCAATACCATATGAACTTGCGACATCCCTCACCTCTCATTTGCCCTACGCCATGTCTCGCTCACCCTAAACCTCTCATCCAACTCTTGTCGCTTCGCATCTCCACCCGCAGCGACATATGCCCACTCGATCGCCCGTCGGCTCCACGTCCCCAACCCTGGAACGTACTCGCCAATCTTCAAGAACGGGAATGCGGCATAAAAGCCTGCCCAGGCCGCCGTCTTTCCTGCCAAAAAGACGGATCTTGCACCCAGTTCGGGGACGAGTCCGAGTGGAGTGGCGCCTTGAGGATGCGCGCTCGACCATGTGAGACTACCGACTCGAAAGACAGGACTTTCGGCAATTGTCTTTTTACCGTTTGTAGAAGTGATGCGGAGGCGAAAGTATCCGTCGCCCGAACGGACAGGGATGTGAACGAGCAGGGTTTCGAGGAGTTTAGATGGAGAAGCACTAGGCTGAGATGGAGCACGAGAGGGATCAAAGAGTCGTTGTATGTCCTTGTCGATTTGAGTTTGTTGTTTTGAGTTCAAAGCTGTCGGACTGTTCCAGTTCTCGGGTGAAGCCGGTGTCACGTCGATACCAGGCAGCTTTGAACCACCAAGGAGCCCACCAAACGTCCATCCCCTATAAATACGCGTTTAACGACGGGTTACATGAGGGGTATTAGACACTTACAAAAGACCAGTTCGGTATCCCCGACGCTGAAGAAACACCTTCCTATCCTTCGCGAGTGGCTCGGGCCCAAAGACAGAAATCGGAACGATAGTGTTGGCGCCTTGGTACAGCACAAACGGTCGAGTGTGTCTCAAAACAGAGTAGGTACCATGGTTTATTTCTGCCTCACTAGACAGCTTATTTGATCAACAAATCTAGTGGTTGCAACACCGGACTCACTTGAGGTATTTAAATGTCTCGACAATCGCCTCCTGAGCGGTCTTTGCAATACGAACAGTGGTTGAGCTCGACGTGCTTGCAGTATTAGTGTGTTGGCTCTCCGCCATGGCTGTCGCTGTTAAGGTCAATAGTAGTAGTTGTGATTAGACTCGTGAGCGTCATGCCAGTCATGAACCCCGTGACGTCACGATCAGGGCTAAAACTGGTTCTAGGCAGTACCTCGGCACTAGGCGGTCTCAACCACATATGCTTAAACTCGACTGCCCGGGCAACCTTTTCGCCATATGTTTCTTATACTTACCCTACCTACTATGTACACTTCACCATAACCGGACGCGTAGGATGAAGAGCCTATTAGATGTATCCGAACGACAACCAAACCAGAGTCAAGGCGCTGAGCTGGTAATGCGCCTACGCAGATCACGCATGAGAACGGCGATTTATTAAAGAGGTGACGTGCAAGCACGTAGATAAATCTGTGGAAATATCCTTGCGAAGCAGCCTCAGTTTCTTTGAAAACATAAGCACCCAGGCCTGTACATGATATTCGACAAAATAAACCATGTAGAGAGCGGGAAACTGTAAAGAGCGCAGCAAATCGAGCCCAAAACAGAATGAATAACGCAGAGTCCAACCGTAACATACACAATCGGACGGCACGGAAACAAAAACGGCCGGTACTGTACAGCCAGCCAAGCGCCGACAAGCCGACACTACAACAGAAACAAAGCTACTGGAGAACAACACGAAACGCGGGCAAACGTACAACCACTATGCCAAGTTATGGTCAATCCCAAGGGTTGAACATGGTGCGACACGCCAATTGCCTAGTCGAGTCCATGTCTGAAATCGAGCACCGGAGATTCGGGTAAGCTCCTAACAACGAGGTTTGGATAGCTTGCATGCCTCGACTCGGACCTGGCGTGAGAGTCACGCACATGTCAAGGTGAAGACCTTTGACATCGTGTTCAGCAACAAAACCGTTCAAACGCTTGGGGCTGACTATGCAGTTGAGGAGAATGACACTTGGAAAGTGGAATAGCGGCAGTGACCGAGAGGGAGATGGGTTTGCGTCATCCTCCGGGATATCGGCCACGTTGAAACCGTCCAATACCAGAGTGCGGAGGTGGGGAAGGCATTTCAAAGGTTTCCAGAATACAGGTGGGTTGTCATAATTAGAGCAATATAATGTGGTTACCCTAGAGCGGATTAAAGAATCGGCCAAGTGGTTGTCCGACATGTCATGTTCCGAGAACTTCATGCCGAGTTCAACAAGAGGACTAGTCAGCGTAATCAAAGACAACAACAACGCTGCACTTTCGAAGCCTATCCCGACCAAGTTCAGAACCTCCAAGTGCTTCATCAGAATAGGGGCGGGTTGGATCCAATCCTCTACGTGGTCTACTCTCAGCAAGCCCAACTTCAGCGTGGTAAGAGCTGGGCTTGCGGACAGGAGATTGGCAAGTTGAGACGTGGATATGGAAACACTAAAACGAAAACTGAGGCGAAGGTCAACAAGGCCGTGGTATACGATGCTGTCCCAGTTGAACACGACGTTCCTCAGGTGCAGCGTGTTCACGTCTAGTAGCACATCGCTTGCTGGGAGTGACCGAAGAGATAAAACGTGCAAGTGGTATAAGTGATGTACCGACAGAGACCTGAGTTTGGAACTGAATTTGCCATGGGTTATCCAGAATTTCATCACAAAACCGACAAAAAAACCGTTACTGCTTTCAGATTCGAGGCTGAAGGTGCGTACACGGCATAAATGAGGTTTGAGCACTATCGCTACTTCCCTGACGGCGCGTTTGGACGTGTCTTGGTCAGGTTCTTCATGCGATCGAGGATTGTATACGTGTACATGTATTGGTGTGTTTCCTGATCGACTGAGCAGCAGCTGGGGTAGACCATTTGGGGTGTTCGGACCAAGGTCGATATGGGTCCACAACCCTGTCGCATCTAGGGCAACCTGTCGCCAGTAGGTGCAAACGGCCACAAAACTGTCCGGTTTAAAGCCAGGATCGTGCACGCAGCGAGGTTTCGACAACATAAAAATTCTGGCCAGGATCTCGGGCGGGAGTGTGTTGATGCGAACAAGCGTCGTCGAATTGTTTCTCATCGTTCCAAGAGTACCGATTCGCACGTCATGCAATGCCCGTTCTTCCAAAGCTAGTAGTTCAAGCTCAGAGTCGACCGTGACCAATGCCTCCTCGAGTGCAGATTGCTCCTCGGAATGGCGCAAAGGCGTGGCACAAGATACGCGTAGGGTGGTAGAAGCAGCCAAGTACAACTGTATTGTGCTAGCGAGGAGCGTACGAGCAGATTTCCATTCTTGTAGAGCAGATTTGACGGTGAGGTTTATTGCTGGTGGCGGGGAACATTGGTGCGAATTCGAGATAAGCATATGATGTGGCTGCAGTTCGAGCAGCAGATAGTTCAGCGAGGGTGTTTTATCACTATGATCACTTACGTTCATCGTGGTTTCTCTACAAATCTAAACCGCCGCACTCGATGCACTAGTTTATCAAGACGATTCGTTTGCGGTAACCGAGGGCTGGTGGAGTCCAGGAGGAGTCGAGAGGACGCATTCGCTGGTCACGTGCATCCGAGTCGCGGTCGTGTCAAGGTACATGGCTGCGTGTAGACATAATTCTTCCACATGGTACTATATCACGCTGTATGCTTCTCATATTTACTCTACTTGCTATGTACATCCCACCATAACTAGGTGCCCAGGATTAAGATACCTATTTATAGATGTTCCTGAACGATGATCAAACCAGAGTTAACGCGCTGAGCTGGTAATGCACCTCCGGAGATTATGTGTGAGCTTGTAGAGCAATGTGTGGAAGCATCATCCACGGGGCTTCCGGAGGGCAAACTCCCGGAAAACATTTTAGCTTTAGTTTATTTGAAAGCAGTACAACAACCCAAACCAGTACATGACATTCCACAAATTGGACCATACGTAGAGAAGCGGAAACAAACTCAAAGTTACTTGACGAAACAAGAAGTTGTGGCAAAGACACAACTAATACGGCAAGTTACAGTTAACTTCAAAGGTCAAAGATGGTGCGACAAGCCAATCGCTCGGTAGAGTCGACGCTTGAAATCAAGCATTGGGTATCGGGGTACATTTCCGACAGTGACGTCCGAATAGAGTTCAAACTGGGATTTGCGATCCAATTTCTAGACAATCTGCATTGCTCAAGACGCAGATGCCGTAGGTTATACCTGTTAATAAAGCGCTTCAAAAATTCGAGGTCGAGGTCGCAATCTAGAAGGATAACGACGGGCGGAGACGGTGACACTAGCTGGGATGACTGCGCGCTTGCCTCGTTGATTAATGCATCGTAGAAGCTGAAACGATGTAGTACTAGGGTGCGGAGACTGTAAGGAAGTTGCAATATGTGATTCCAAGATGTGACTGAATCGTCGCCGCCACAGTACAACGTGGTTATCCTGGAACGGGCTAGGAAATCGACGAGTTGGTTGTCTTCCGTAGAATCAAGCGAAATCCCCACACTAAGCTCGGTCAAAGGACTCGGCAAGGTGATCAAAGATAACAGTAAGTTTGCGAACTTCGATCTCATATATACGATATTCAGAACCTTCAAGTGCTCTAATACGATGGGGGTTGATTGCGTCCAGTCCTCCGTATAATCAACCGCTAAATCACCTAGCTTCAGTGTGGAAAGGAGTGGGTTTGCGGACAAGATGCTAGCAAGCTGTGACATGGAGATAGAAACATTGTCGGGACCCCAGAAGCTGAGCTGAAGATCGACAAGCCCGCGATATGCACTACTCTCCCAGTCAAATTTGACATGCTGCAAGTGAAGCGTGGTGAGAGCTAGTAGCATCCTTTCTGTGTTATCGGGTGTTTCGCCCTGGTTACGAAGCGATATGATTTGGAACTGCGATCGGCTGTATGGGAGCTTTGGTCGATATACCAACAGAGACCCAGGAACCCCCATTTTGCCATGGTCGAGCCACAAGTTTAGGACTATATTGACAAACTCTTTGCGATCGCTATGAGTCACTATTTCAAGGATGCGAACTCGATGCAGATGCGGGCTGAGGTCTTGCATTACTTGCATGGCCATGAGACGGTACACGAGTTCTTCCTCAATTTCATCCATTTCTGGTTCATACACATGCACGTGCAAAGGTGCATTCCCCGACCGAGTGAGTAGCAGGGTGGTAAGACGACTGGGGGTGTTTGGGCTAATGTCGATATGAGCCCATAAATAAGTCGTGTTCATTATGACCTGTCGCCAGCGGACACAGACGCAAATAAAGTGATGTAAAGTGAAGCGGCAATCGTGTATGCAAGGGCTCCTCGACAACGCCAAAATTTTGGCTAGGATTTCGGAGGGGAGTGTGTTGATGCGAGCAAGGGTTGTTGAATTGTTCCTCATCATTCCAAGTGTGCTAATCCGCATGTCATGTAGCTTCCGTTCCTCCAAAGCTAGTGGTTCAAGCTCAGAGTCAACTGTGACCAAGGCATCTTCGAGTATAGACTGTTCCTCAGGGTGGCGCAAAGGTGTGACACAAGAGACACGTAGGGTAGTACAAGCAGCCAAGTAGGATTGTATCGCACTAGCTAGGAGTCTACGAGTAGTTCTCCATTCTTGCAGAGCGGATTTGATGGAGACATTTATTCCTGCTGACGGGGAAGACTGGTGTGAACTCGGGATGAGCATACGGTGTGGCTGCATCGTAAAAGACAGTAGGTTGTCCAGTAAGAATATCGTAATGCCCTCGATTATACTCACATTCATCATGCTTTATTTCCAGCTCTAAACCAAAATTGACAAACTATTACGCCGGAACGATTCGTACGGTAGCTGGAGGCAGCGCGGAGGAGGCTCGCTGATGATTGATCACGTGCGTCACGGGGGTGTTTGTCGGTGTCACACCAGACAACTGTCACTCAGTGCACGTTCTCCTGTATAAATCTCTCATAAGATCATATTCGTGCATACATACAACAAGGCGACTTGAAAAGACACCCAATTTGTGAGAATGGCACAATCAACACAGGGGGATGCTCAACTATCAAACATCGTACGACAAGCCAATTGCCAAGTCGAATCTGTGTCTGAAACCGAGCACTGCAGGTCAGGGTACACCCCCAATAACGAGGTTTGGACAGAATCCATGTCTTGACCGGGACTTGAAGCGGTAACGACATGACACTTCTCGAGGCGGAGATCTCGGATATTGTACTCGGTGATGAAGCGCTTCAAATATTCAAGGCTGACCATGGATTCCAGGAGGATGACGGTAGCAGGGTTGGAAAATGGCAATGAATGGGAGGGTACTGGTGGGTTTGCCTCATCCTCCAGTAGATCAGCCACATCAAAGTGGTGTAATACCAGGATGCGGAGGTGGGGAAGGCATTTTAAATGCTTCCGGAAGGCAAGTGGATCGTCATAATCGAGGCAATATAACGTGGTTATTCTAGAGCGACTGAAGAAATTAATCAATTGGTTGGCTGAAGTGTCATGTTCCGAGAATGCCATGCCGAGTTCAACAAGAGGACTAGCCAACGTGATCAAAGACAATAGCACCATTGCATTTTCTGGGTCCACCTCGACTAGGTTTAGAATCTTCAAGTGTTCCATCATGATGGGGGCAAGTTGCATCGAGTCCTCTGTGTAAATTACATTTACCCCCTTCAACTTCAGTATGGCAAGGGCTCGGCTCGCGGACAGGAGGTTGGCAAACTGGGGTATGGATATGGAAATACTATGAGCAATACTGAGGCGAAGATCGACGAGACCGCGGTAGATGTGACTATCCCAATTGAATGCGAAATTCTTCAAGTGGAGTGTGTGAAGAGCTGGTATCATATCTTGTTCTGCGTGTGGCTGAAGAAACAAAAAATGCCAGGAGCCCGGTCGGTACACCAACAGAGATTTGATAATGCTAAATTTGTCATAGCTTATCCACGATTTTAGCACAGCAAGGACGAAAAATCCATCGCGGCTGAGAGACTCCACGGTGAAGGAGCGTACACGGTGTGAATGAGGGCGGAGCACTGCCATTACTTGCTTGGCGGCGCGTTCGGACATGTCTTCGTCGGGTCCTTCGCCTGGTCGAAGTTCGTATATGTGTGCATGAATAGGTGTGCCCCCTGATCGCTCGAGTAGCAGCTTTGGTACACTATCTGGGGTGTTTGGAATGAAATCGATATGTGTCCACAGCTCTGCCGCATCCATTGCAACCCGTCGCCAGTAAACACAAACGCCAGCGAAACCGTTCGATTCAGAGTCACGATCATGTACACAGTGAGTTTTCGACAACGTAAAAATCCTGGCCAGGATCTCAGGTGGGAGTGTGTTGATACGAACAAGCGTTGTCGAACCATTCCTCATCGTTCCGAGTGAGGCACGCGTATCATATAGCGCCTGTTCTTCCGAAGCTAGTGACTCAAGCTCAGAATCCACAGTAGCCCGCGCCTCTTCGATTATAGCTCGTTCCCCGGACTGGTGCAAAGGTGTAGTACAAGAGACGCGTAGGGTGGTACAAGCAGCCAGGTAGGTTTGTATCGTGCCAGCGAGGAGCGTGCGTGCAGATTTCCATTCTCGCAGAGCAGATTTGACGGTAAGATTCATTCCTGGTGGCGGGGAAAACTGGTGCGAAGTCGAGACAAGCATATGATGTGGCTGTATTTTAAACAGCGAATCGTTCAGTGAGGGTATTTTATCGCTCTCTATCGTAATCACTTACATTCATCGTGTTTTTTCTACAAGTGTAAACTATCAAACTCGGTGCCCCAGTCTATTAAAACCACTCGTTTGCGGCGGATGGAGGCTGGTGAAGGTACCCGCTGATCACGTGCATCCAAGTTGCGGGCTCGCGACAGGCCGCGGTTTTATTAAATTGTAGTTTATATACAACTCTTCAAGACGTCGGGTCACAGGAAACGCCCCCAACGCGCTAGTATACCAAAATCTTAGTGCATGTTATAGACAACACATTCCAAAGACTGTACAATGCACCCATCAATAAAAAATCCGGCATAAATATCATCCATGCCCAGCATCCTAGCAAATCAAAACAAGAGAGAAGCAAACAGCATACCAACCACAGTAACCCCTACAAACCCAACCGACAACCCAGCACCAGCCGCACCACCCGTAGACCCATTCTCACCCGAACCACCGCTCTCAGGCCCAGCCGGACCACCATTGTCCGGATTTTTAATATCAGGGGCCGGGCCCGCACAGTTTGTCGCACACGTATGATAACAGTCGTGCTCGGGCCAGCTCGGGGGACTGCTCGCGTTGGGATGGGACCAGCCGAGGTCGAGGCCGCAGTCGGAAAACGGCTCAAAGTTGTTGCCCGTACTTTTGTAATACTCGATCATTGCAGCGTTCAGGCCAGTGAATGCGGCGTTGTAGTCTTGCGTCACCTGTGCAGTCCGAGGTAAGTACGCAATTGCATCGACTGGAAGATGGTACTTATCTGTATACTCGTATGCGCTCCGATCGTCTTTATATGTATCCTCCCAAGATGGACCACCCTCGAGCGCACCTACACACAGCAAAACCACTCAGCCACGACACACCACTCAACACCAAAATAAACCCCTACCATAAAGAATAAACCGATTCACAGTCATCGAGTTCAAAAAATCGTTTCCCTGCACACCATTATCCTCACCCCGTAACGGATAATCGATAAACGAATTATACGACGACTTGTGGTACGGACGGATTGGCGAGCCTTGGCCGAACCCGACGACCCAGGAGCGTCCGGTATCGCCAAGCATATAGTTGATTTGTTGGGCGGAGAAAGAGATGGCTTGTGTTGTGTTGGTCCAAGATTTGAGTTTGGCATAGAGCATCATTATGAAGCTGGTGTTTGATGCATAACTGTGCGGGAGTGAGGGTCCGTTTGACGGTGACTTTGGGGTCGGACGTACCGAAGAGATCCCCAGCTATAGTAAAACGATAGTCCTTTTGCGGTTTGCTTCACGGATCCGCCCGGAAAGTAATTTTTCATGTATCCGTCGAGTCCACGCTCGTACGAAGCATTCTTGGTGTGCATGAGCATCAGTGCATAGACACCGGGCAGTTTCTCATCCCAAGAATACTTGAGATTTGGATCAGTCAACCGACAATACGAGAAATATTACAGAAACACTTACCTCTTTATCATGAGTCGAAGCCGCTTGTATCCACCCATCGGCCCTCGCACGATACGTCTCGTCTCCAGTCCCGACGTAAATCCACGCCGCAGCCCACGCCAGTTCGTCCGTAAAAATCGAACTAGGGTACCACTCCTTGACAGTCCGGAGGTTCGGATGCGTACTCTGCATGTACGAGCCCTGATATGTCGTCGCGCGTGTGTACAGGTCTATGGCGTGGCCCAGGAGCTTGGAAGAGTACTCTTGGTCTTTTTCTTTGAAGATGACGGCGGTAGCGGCCAGCGCTGCTGCGGACTCTCCGAGGATTTCAGATGAGGGGTTGGTCGAGTTGATGTATGCGATTCCGTCGGTGTGGGTAAGCTTAAGAGGAACCCATAGATCGTACTCCTCGGGCTACGCAGAAACTGAGCGTTGTTCAAGTAAACTGGGCATGATGAGAACTTACGGGTCCAAAGTATCCAAAATCAACATCAGTCTCGCCAACTGCAGAAACGCCAAGCTGGCTCGTTTTCAGTATAATGATCACTGCCAGCGGTAAACAACACACCTGGCCAACGAATTGATCCTTGTTGGCGATGCAGTTCACTATATAGTCTGCTCCCCACTAAACGGACAAAATTCAGCATTCCGTCTTAAAAGATTATTTAGAGATCCCACCTTGACGCCACCCATTGCCTCTTCCAGCTACGAACAGTGGGGAGTTAGAACGACATTTCTTCTACAACAAGGCATCCCTAACCTCGTTAACGGCCTTGAATCCATCGGGAAAAGCGTGAACATTGAACGCGAGTTGAGTGATTGTCCATGCCAGCGGCAACCCCCATTTCTATACTAGACGTAAATCAACTAAATGAGATGATCAATCAAAGAGCACTCGCCATGGTGTTTGCAGCCTCGTAATAACCGCCTCTTAGGTCTTCGCCATAAAGGCCAATGCAGTTCATACACGAATTGCCTCTCCATGCTAAACGACGATTCGGTCCGAGGTCCCCGGAGCGTTGAGCGTGGTAGAATATTAGACTCTGTAACCATATTAGCCATTAACATCACCAAAGATTGCCCGCCTACGTACTTTGTGAAGCACTTCAGCATAGTTGTACTTTGGGTTCGGTGGAGTCGTGTATGGCACCGTCGAATTGGCGTGGTTGGGTGGATTCTGACCAAGAGCGGCAGGCCAGATTGCAAGTGCGTAAAGAGTGAGGGTAGTGAGCCGAACCATAGCGGCGGTGGTCGTTGGTGAGTAGAGGGGCAGTGGTGATGTGGAGCATGAGGCAAGAGGTCTATAGCGTGGACGCGTGCCGAGGAAATCGAAATCGCAGCCATGTCTCCGGGGCCAAGTCGCGAAACCGGCTCTAGGGGGAATTGGGGGTTTCCCGGGCGAAGGATGTATGAATAATTCAGGGAGCGCTGAGACGGGTTTCCCAAG
>WSLM01000012.1:0-59127 GCA_019677335.1 Ceratobasidium sp. UAMH 11750 | reverse complement strand
GTCTCATTCGTTGCTTTCTTCACCACCTTGTTGTCGTGCCCTTTGCTTTTCACACTCCATCGTTCCTTTTATCTTACACATACTTCTTCCGGCGCAGGCCGCCCGTTTGTATTCTTATTCTCCCTCCCGTCTATCGATTTTATGCTCGCCTTTTACTAATGGACTATTCTGGGTACACACACGACGATTTGTCACGATTTGGTTGCTGATATTTTCTTAGCTCTTCCACACAGGTCTGTTTTCGATGAACTGTTTATTAACTCTCATCTTACCCTTGCCTCAACCGCTGTATAGCCCACCGACTGGGGCGCCAACACCCAAGCTAGTCGGTGGCCGGTTAATTCGGTCACCCAAGAACACGTTGGGTTGATATCTGTAGGCATACATCCGCACGTTATAACAGGAACGCTTATCTTTGTTCTCAGTCCTCCCGGACTCGTACATTTACCACTGGAACTCGGGCTGCGGACCATCAGGTTGCCCACAATATATCCCACGGTGACCATGCTATTTGAATTCGCGCATTGACGGTACTTAATTATTTTCACTCAGAACCGCCGTTCCGTCCCTCTCTAAACATATATACTCAGTCTCACTCGGGCGCCAGAGCAGCCGCCACCAAGCTCCGAGCGAGCACAACCTGTGCAACACTCCAGGATGACATGGTACGAGTATTACGAAAAATTTTGCACACCCTGCTTACACGTTTTCGTGATAAGATGTATGCGGACGCCTTGTGTCACGAGACTTGGACTCGATTTGAAAATCGAGTCCAACTCAACTTCGAGCTTCCACCACCACAACCACCCTCCTCCGTGCGTATCGTCTCCGCGTCGCGGCGCCTTTGTTTGCCGACCTGGCGGATGGCGCTGAAGTAGGTGAGCAAGACTACAACACGTACCTCAATAGTCTGACATGTCGCACACACTTGTGTGCAGACTGCCAAAGCGACCAGCGTAACGAACGCAACGAACGCGGGCGCCTGTCCTACTCGGCCCATCCGACCGCCCACGCTACTGGCCCGCTCACTCCCGACTTACCCTACGTCTCGGCTGATCAGCGCCGAAAGCCGACTACTTTGCTCAGGTACAGAGCAGCAGTCCCGTCAGTAAGTCTGTGCACGCCAGTCGACGGTCGTTGATTGCCTACAAGACAGAACGGATCGACCGTCATTGCTCGACACTCCGCCCAGCCCATGCGCATACCCTCTCTCGCTGTCCCACCCAACCTCGTCCCCGACGCCCTTTGTTTTTCCCGCCTCGAGCGCCTCGACATCATTCCACCATTGTGTCACACGCAGTGCTCGCGCCAAGTAGACTACACGCAAGCCTATCGGAGGCAAGGCGCCCCGCAAGCAGCTCACCACAAAGCCCGTGGGCAGCGAGTACGTGTACAGTCCCCACGCTACTCTCACCTACTGACCGGGCAAGCGGTCGCTTTGCGCCGCTTACGGTTTTACAGGCCCGAACCCATTATTGTCATCTGTAACCCCATCCGTCTTACCGTCGATTTTATCCAATATCGCCCACTTGTTTAGCCACCTCCCGCGCACAGTGCGATTTTTGTCTGGGCCGCCGATGCACCACCCGCAACCGCACCCGGTGTCGCCCCCACCACTCTCGTACCAACCGCAACGACAGAGTTCTTTCGGGCCGCCCTCTCTCTACTCTGGTCACCAACCGAACGCGATGGGAGTGCCTCCGATGAACCAGTTCGGCCAATTCGGGTCACCGAGCACGACCCTTGTCGACCCACAACCGTCGATGCATGGAAAAGACCCGACGACGAGCTCCTTCCGCGCGAGTACCATCTCGCCACCGCTCATGACCGCGTACCCGACCGGGGGAACGATGGGCCAGCCCGGCGGCGGGATGGGTATGGGCGCTAGCCCACAGATTGTGTTGTATGCCCCGCCTCCGACGATCGAGGAGGGCAAGATGAGCGTGTCGATCGAATTTGGGACTACATTTTCGGGCGTGGGCAGCGAGTACGTGTACACTCCCCACACTCCCCTCACCTACTGACGGCAAGCGGTCGCTTTGTGCCGCTTACGGTTTTACAGGCTCGAACCCATTATTGTCATCTGTAATCCACTTGTTTAGCCACCTCCCGTGCACAGCGCGGTTTTTGTCCATAACCCCGTGTATATTATTGTCTATTTTCCTGTTTATTCCATCGGTAATGTCATTTTTAATGCGATTATGCCCTCCGATTGGTTGATAGATAAGCTTAAGCTAACCTGGATATATGCTTGTATCTAAGTACTTATATCCAAGCTATCCTATCTACAGATTCATGTATCTCTTGGGCGCACGATTTGCCGGTCTCCAGCACTAGGACTGGCGTCTAGACCGTCCAGAAGTCGATATTAGTACCGACCGTAACCTCAGCCTAAAATCCTGTTCAGTTGACCTCGCACCTCCCCCAGCGGGTCCAGAATTGACCACGTCTTATCCTACAGATGATCTAAGCCGGTCCGCCCCGTGTCCAAAGCCGGATCCCCTCGGACCGCCTTAGACAAATCAACCCTGAAGTCCTGTGGTGAAAGTCGGCGGGAGGAGGCAAGAGTCGGGAATAAGCCCGTGGATATAGTTACAGAATACGGACCAAACAACTCACCTCTCTGCTCGGCATGCTTAGTCACCTTGCACCGCTTTCAACCAACTCATCGCCCTCGGGTCTGGGATGGCTCTTGTTGGACCGACCCTTCTCTGTGAACTTGGTCTAGTACTTAACCTTGGGCATCATGGAGCGCCGTGCAGTCTCAACGAGTCAACTAACATGTTACTGGTCGGAGATCTCGACGGTTTTACCAATATCCATGTTCGTTACTGGCAACACCCCGAATCCCTATCTAAGTCGCTCTAACTTTTGAGCGCTGGGCTATTTCCATGCTCCGATCGCCGCCCGGAGACTGTGTTTACGCTCAAACTCCTGGATAACTACGACGTATTCAATACTACTGGCTGAACAGCTGGCTACAAGATCTACTCGGTCCTAGAAAGAGTAACCAAGCCCGGGCTCCCAGACGATGTACGTGATTGATATCGTGAACTATTGAACACGTACCGCAAGTACCTCCACGTCATCAAGCTTCGCTGCGCTGGACATCTCTTTCACCTTCACCCTCGCCTGGATGTACATCCGGGCGATCAGGCGTTTGATTGCGTCGTACGCCCAAGACCGGGCTTCAACTTTGACTGGGAAGAAGTTCCCAAAGATGAAAGGTATAGCTCATTATTTTATCATACAACGCTCTAAATGATAATACCAACTGTTTACAGGCCTGGTTTAGCGGGTTCTTCAGTTACGATGGAGTGGTTTAGGTCCAAGGAACGGTTCAAGCGATGGGATGAATAACTCGTACTTACAAAACGCGAGATGGTAATGTCCAGTCGGTCATTCCAAAGTCATCAAGAATTGTGGGAATGGAAGGCGCGTAACGGTCAAGCTACGCCTGGAATGCGAGCCTGATGTTAGCTGCGTGCCATCGGCACTTGAAGGTAACTTAGTGCGTTATCGTTTTATGTATTGTTATTGTCTAACACATTCTTATAATTTTGCAGGATGGTATTGTCAGCTTGTCATATGGGTCGACGATTGGTTGACGGCGAACGTGTCCGGTTAGCGACTTTTTTGCATGGGAGACAACGCTAACAATCCGTCTCGCAGGTGATAAGCTCACGCGATCATGTATTTAATTGATTAGTCTATCATGCACCGGCTTACCTTCCGGCAACGCCCGTTTCTGTCATGCCCGATCCAATCAATCTTAGTTTTGCCTGACCAGGAAGCACACGTGTAAGCCCCGTGTCAACCTCTTTCCACCACAAGCGAGGCTTGCCTCAACAGCACTGCGCAGAGTAAGTGTTTTTTTCGTTCATTCTTGATCCCTTCTAACCTCGAAACGCACTCCGCTATCAATATGAAGTTTTGAAACGACATTCTAACCTCAAACGCGAATGGAGAGGTCGATTAGGACCGATGTAGCGCTAAGGGCGCTGTGCCATGGTTTGGAAGCCGAGATGTTTGGCCAAGGAAGTTACGAAGAGGTAGGTTCACTTGTATTATCACCACAGATTCGGAAGTTTATTCGTAACCTCAGTTGCGATTTTAGCAAGGACAATGTGGATCGCGCAGAAGACGGGATCATGGGCTCGGGCAATAACCGGTCTGGCGACGAGCCCTCTGGGAACGGTAGTGTTTCTTCAAATGTGAGTTACACGTGTCCTTATTACTGCAAATCCTCGCGCCCTAACCCCCCATTTTGCAATTACAGATGGGATCTAAGACTGCAGCGGTAAAGATTTCCCCTCCTAAGAAAAAAAAGGTAAGTGATCTTTGTCCCACGCGTCAAAATAAGTTGTCGTACTGAATCCAAATACCAGGCACCCTCGGGCTTAGTTATTTCATCGCGAGGTGCGGCCGCCACCCCCAAACCCTCACCAAATCTGGTACAACTTGACCAAAGTCATTCGCAACCTACTGCGCTTTCCAACTCCCCGATTGGCAGATCAGACATCCTCGACTGCTGTGAAGGAGGGTCTAGCGCCAGCACAGCAGGTCCGGGATATAATCCAACAACCCCGCCAAAAGCCCATTCGCCTTTCTCCCTGGCCAGCCACCCGCGTACCTCACCTTCATCCATGTCCAACCCACCGAGCGCGTCCGATGCCAAGTCACCCACTTTCCCCCTGTCGTTTGTGCCGACCAGCGCGAGCTCGGCCTTTTATTTCAGTTCCTCCCTTGCGTCATCCTCTTCTTCACTTCGGGATGAATGCTCTGTTGACCATCGGATACGCAACGCCAGCGGATCATCTTCTCCCCCGCTCTGACCGTTGTTTTGCTCCAGTATACACACATTTGCTTCTTTTAAAATATTAACTATTATTCTTGCACCAGCCATTGACGCAGCGAATGTGGCCCGTTGAAAAAGAAAATATGAGGTTCGCTGTGAACACTTATAATGCCATATTTGAGTGAAACCGCCACACCATGTGCTACATATCTCGTTGATGATCATATGGATCGAATACAGTCAAAAGAGCGCTGTTGTAGACAGGATCGCTCGGGTGACGATACCATACAGGTATCGTCAATGGCTCATAAGTCCGATAACAATAGACGGGTACAAAGCGATATAAGAAATCGCGTCAAATCAGGAGCCAGCATAAAAAACAGCACTGAGCGTGAGCGAGTGGCGATAAGGGAGAACGAAGTACATACCAATATATCATTATACTCTTGGGCTACATAACTAACATTGTATGCTGTCTATCGCACCAATGACCGTACGGGTCGGATACAGTCAAAAAAGCACGATGTTAGATAGAATCGCTCGGGTGACGATGCCGTTCGAGTATCGTCGATGGCTCACAAGTCCGGTAACAATAGACGGGTCGAAGGGATGGAGGAAACCGCGCCAAGTTAGGAGCCAGCATAAAGAATAGTCCGAGCGTGAGCGAGTGGTCCTAAGAGCATATCAATCTATAATCATACACTCAGACTACCAAACTGATAATGCATGCTGCCTATCGCGCTAATGATCGTACGAGTCGGATATCGTCAAAGGAGCGCTTTATTGAATTAAATTGCTTGGATGACGATACCGTCTGAGTATCATCAATAGCCCATATATAAGGTCAGTAAGAATAAACGGTCCGAGGCAATATAGGCGAGAACGAAGGATGTATCATCCTATTATCATCTTATCGCTCTAGTTTTGGTGATTCGACAACATTTTTGATCATACCGTGTACAGCCCCCGATGGACAAATTGTACCATACATATGGGTATCATATTCATTCGATTCACAATATCATCGTGTCAACTCAGCTCATGTTCTCAAATAACAATAGGCAATCGAAGAGATCAACCCTACATCCCACATTAGCAGAGCGATGGAGTAGGCAATGCTAGACATTGCGTAGGATGTAAATACTCCTGATAATATCATTGCGCTGACTGAAATATGACTACTATCCTCGATCTACCGTGTAATATCTGTACGGCGATTATGATATGAATGATAATGCTACGGTTCAAGGGCTATATGCAGTATACCAACCCTATTAGCTAACAATCGAGATGATATAATAGGCGGCCGTGTTTGAGCAACGCATTATCATCATACGGATGAACAATCTCTTTGATGATGCATCGTATAGCCGACATCCGATCGATTATAGTCAGGATATGCGCTCGCTGTACTGTCATTTTAATAACCTTGATACTACGGAGACAGAAACGAGTATGCAAAACTATTGTCGAGGGGGCGATAAGCTGACAGTACATATATGCACTGTTATTACATCGTCCGCACAGTGTTTACGGGTGACGATGCACAATTTCGGTCAATGATTGCTTGGTTAGTATTTAAAAGGCTGTACACAACATGTTAATATATCTAGGGGTTGAAGCTATCCTTGCCGTATCATTATGCGTGCGGTCACTCTGATGATATTATTAGTATATCGTATACATTCTCGACTCATTACTATCATACACCATGTGAGAAGCCAGGGATAGGGGACGGAACCCCGGGGGTGGACCTCAACCACCAGCTCAGCTCATAGAAAGCACATGGTGTATCTTGACGAATGAAGTCTAGGTGCCGGCACCGGCAGAACACATAACGATAGTGGTGCTGAAGGGGGTCGTGTTGGTCTATAATAATTCTCCCACTGAAGTGACTCAATACTGGTGGTTTTGGCTGATCCACCTTATAGTCGTTTGAGGCCGCAACGTTACATTTCTTTAGACGGGGTGGTATGCGCCCGAGTTTCAAATGAAATGCGGCCTATGTGACCCAGGACCCTCGACCTAGCATCTGCTTAAATGCTAAGTATAACGTCTAGATCTCAGCCTTGCTTAAGTCGTTTGCGAACATTAACTGGGGGCACGAGAGAGGGGTTGGCCAGCGTCGCTCGGCTCTGCCTCCCTCCATTCAAGTCCTTAAATACAATGCTGCGTGCCAGGTGCGAAAGGGAAATCAATCTCTTCTCCCTCAAGACACGTTCCCGCACGAGGATTGATACGGGCCGCCAAGAGCTAGCAAAAAGATGAGTAATTTATCCTGACTATGAACTGCTGGGTCTGGCTGAAAATATCGATTTTATTAGGGTCATTGCAATTGCCCCGGCTACTAAAACTTAGTGGTATTGGGAACCCGACAATACTGCAGCAGTATGGTATCAATACCTTGGTTAAACTACCTGGCGTGGGGGAGAATTTGCAGGATCATCTCTTTATCCCTACATCGTACGAGCCGCAGCCTGGAAAGACTAGTTTCGACATATTGCGAAATGATGCCAACTACACGGCGCAAGCACAGCCGCAGTACTAAGTTTGCTATACAACTTTGTTACCTATCGAATATTCCCATTTGTTCAGCGCATCTACACACGACGAGGTCTATGCGGCAGTTCACTCGGCTTTCGCGTTCATCGACTTGGCATCACACGTTCCCAGTAGCAAGACTAAGTTGATGAAGACACAACTTGACAGTGAAATCGCGGCTTCGGACCTTATTCCGCTACAACAAGCTCAGTACAACATTCAAAGCAGTGGCTCTCGCAGAAAATTGGTCATTTTGAGATTATTATGTATCCGGGTTAGTTATTTTGTCTCCTGTGTAGGGTTCAGTTGTGCTGACTTTCCGTTTCGCACAAATCACAAGGGTAATTTGCCTTCAGCGGCCCTAAGCCTAATACTTCATATATTTCGCTCTTAATGGCAATTCAGCATCCGTTTTCTCGAGGCAGCGTTGTGAGTAGATCTTGAACTCCCGAGAAATTTTAGTGGATATATGCATTACTTTTCTACTAGCAGATCAGCTCGGCGAATCCTCTGCTCAAAGCTACGGTCGATCCCAAGCACTTTAAGAAATCGGTTGGTGAGCTTCTTTGATAAACCATCATACTGGCTTTCGGGTGTTTATATTCGCCCCAGACCTGGATTCCATGGTTGAGGCCATGAAATTCGGCCTCACCATCTCGCAGATCCAACCGCTTGCATCCGCGATTGTTGCACGACAAGATCCTCCACCAGGGGTAGTTAGCGATGCAGATCTTGCAAAATACGTCAAGTCATATGTAGAGTCTGTTTATCACCCCGTCTGTATGTCAAGTTCGGCCATGCTTGTCGCTTGTCAACTCATGCTCTTTATAGACACCGCCGCTTTGGCTTCACGCGCCTCTGGATGGGTAGTCGGGCCAAACCTCAAGGTGTACGAGACGACAAATGTCCGAGTGGTGGGTATCATTACTAGTATCTGATAACAGTATGACAAACGATTGCGTCTTTGAGGTCGACGCTACCGTAATTCCGCTGCACATGGGAACGCATATCACAAGGACCGTCTACGGGATCGGGGAGAAGGCGGCAGCAATGATTAAAGCTGGGCAATAACGCGGTTCATATCTGCTTGGGTTTGGCTCATACACGGGTAGTGCCTTGTTTTTTTTTTCGGGAAGGGGGAGTTCTGTAATGAATATAGTGTCGCCTATTACGACTTAGAATGTTTATACACATTTATGGCTCAGACGAAAGTGAGAAAGTTCTTATCACAGAGGGCAAGATGTGTTTTGACTTATTGGTATACCACACGTGACTACGCGTTGTCTGGAGCGTCTCATGTCAGCGACATTGGGTCTTGTGCCCGCCACCACCACTTCATTATAATTTTTGGCTTTCTACGGTCGCTTGCAGTACTTCTGCTAACATTCGGAATCGCTTTACCGGTTAATATCCAACGTCGTTTCTGGTCATTTGTTTTGAAATACTTTCTTAGACATTTAGTTAAGCCTGGATAGCTCGACGACCACAAGATCGATACATAGATTGGCAGCGGTCGAGTCGAGATAAGAGATGTTGAACTAGATGCTAATGTGAGCGCTCGTGTCATGCTGCCCGAATTTATTCATAACTCTCAACTCCGAAGGCTATCAATACTTTGCTGGTTGGTCTCCCGGTGTCGTTGCGCAATGGTTCTTTGGGCAACGTGTCCGTGAAGGCGCCCGGACAAACGTTCTTGCAGATCCCTTCTCCATCTCGGTATCTGGGGTAGCGTTAACCCTCATGCTTCGTCAAACTCCCACGTCACAATCAGACGTACCCCTGGATGTTGACCTTTCTGCGTCTGTTGCGTCTTTAGTGGCCGAGAAGCTCGTCCACAAAGATATCTCTGAACATGGAGGAATGCACTTCACCAATTGATCCATTTGGAGGTCCCACTTGAATCTTCCGCTGCCGACGCCTTCTCTATGCCTAATTCAATGGACCTGTTTCTGGAAAGCGCTGTCGCCGCCCCGGTAGAGGAGGCTTGCGGAGTTTCTGATGAAGAAGGTATAGTTGTCTTGACGGCGGTTGCGGAGCGACTGATGCCGCGATTTGCTTGCTCTGCACGGGATATATCTATTACTGTAATTCACGAAGGCCATACCGCCTTTCACCTAGGGGTCGCAGAGTTTTCTTACGGCGATAGTGCTCCTGATCCGAATGTCACCAAGTCGATATCTGTACGGGGGTTCTCAGTGTCAACAACTATGCTCGAGCCTCTAGATCATGCTTCTCAGCCCTACTCCTCCATTTCGCCTATCGAATCACCGGGCCGTCGCCGTTCCGAGGACGATAAACGAGAGAGCATGATGCAGAGTATTACATCGTTAGCTGACTCTACTGTGTTTCAAAGTGCAGCTTCTACGGTACCCCGAGGTTCAATATCACCCATGATCTGCGCTCAGCCTGAATCATCTCGTGTCTACCAAATCTTGAGCTTCTTTAATGAACCCATTTCGATTGCTATTGCAACTCGTCCCAAGGGAACCCGGCCCACCTGGTCCACCCTCAGTTCCTAATGCACGTCAACGACCTCCGAACCTTACCATCACCGCCAGTATGGGTTATGTTGCTTGTGCGATCCGCCCGCTTGACGTTGCCTCAATCCTACGCGCACTTACCCTTGTTCAACCTGCGTCTGGGACTGCGCCTAGTTCTATCCCTCTTCGGCCGGAATCAAAGAAGTCTTCGCCCACATTCGAGGGCTCGGGCCGTGTTCGAGGAGTAGTAGTCGTCTTGTTGCTAGAGAACCTACGCAGCCCCACATATCCACGCGCCCATATAGAGGCAGAAATGTCCGAGTTCTTCAAGAATCCAGCCCAGTCACTGTCCACCCCCCTTTTTCGCTCTCGAATTGATTCGATCGAAGCCTCGCTGAACACTTCGGGAGATATCCAGGTCAACGTCAACGAGCTCTCAGTGTTTCGCATGCAAGGAGGGCCTAATGCATCAGCTACTCCTATACTTATTTCTGATCCTAATCTTGATTCCCAGTACTCGGTCAATACCACCGCTCGTATGTTTGATACTGTTGATTGGACGAGGCCGAACGCACAGGCCAGGCCTCCCAGGATCTCGGCTTGGCGGCTGCGCGCTATTCCGGGCCACAAGCCCAAATCCATTACCAGCCCTACACCAGCTATTCGAGTGGAGGTGAGGCGAAACGGCGGCATCAACACCTCATTATTACTACTGCATTTATTCATAGGTCTGAAAGTTCTGGAGGATGCAATCTTATTCGGCTATGGAATTGGCTCTATCACGCCCGATATCATCAGCGACGAAACCGAACCCGGAGTAGAAGACTCTACACCCCTTTCCAGCCCGCAGCTCATTCGCTCCGTGGCTGATGATATGGAACAAGTTGAAAAGAAGGTGATTTATTTCGGATTGCTCTAAATTTTGTCTCTAATAATTTATCTTATCTCTAGCAGGTGGAAATATCAACATTGTGCCCTCTGATTCGAGTTCAGCTCCGAACACCCTCCCCACTTGGGCAACAGCAATGCTCAGGGGCAATTGTCATTGATTTAGATGCCATCCAAGTTCAACTGGGCTCGTCGCAAATCCAGGTCTGTTGGGTGCAGTTGTTGGTCCCATTGGCAAACGTTGGCGGTAAGTCTTGACGCCAGCTTAGGGAACGTACTAATCGAACAATCAAACGATAGACACCAAAGCTACCACCATATTATCCATTGGCCCTCCTCGTGCCCATAATCCATCCGTCAAGTCCTTTAGGGGTACTACGCCTACTCAGAGCAACCTCGATCCTTCGGAACCGGAGCAATCGCAAATCCTGATACGTACAAGTATCGCCACTACCCTTGAAGTGCAACTTCCGGTACTGCACGTGCATCTGCCCAAGTTCGGTATCGACGGACTTCAGTACTGGGTCGACGACGCTACACAATGGGCCGAGCGTGCGTTCGATGAACGGAGGTTGGAAGAATCACGAGATCGTGCTAGCTTGATTGGAAGTCGATTCTTTGCAAGTAGCGGAAGTTTTGGTAGGGTAGAGACTATGGGCAAGGCGTCAAAAAATCGAATGATTGTTTCAGTGAATCTGGATGGGGGTGGCACTGTAAAACTTCCGGCTCCTGGTATGGGCTAACGTGGTTTGTGCAGCTGAAATCATACTGTTTGTGCTGAGGCAAACATCTGCTGAGTCTGCAGACGTGTTGCCATCCGAGATCGCTGTGAGTAGGCTCGAGATACTGCTGGAAATGAAACCTGGTGGCAAGGTACAATCTACTTCACCTTCCTGGATCCTATTTGGCTCATCTCCTGGGTTGGAAGGACGAGAGTCGTATATCCGCAACCCTCATGGATGTGATGATCAAGGATGCTATCAGGACACCTTCGTTTTCCACCATCTTGGCTCGAACGCATTCTCTGAACCTAGTAAGTGGTCCAACGCTCAGTCATACTGGGGAACAAACATGTGTTTTAAATAGGCGGGTCAAGCAAAACCAGCCATTAAGCTCAGTGTCAATGCTATTTCTGATCGAGAAACTGGCGGCCGAGAGAACTAGATCAAGGTTGCCCTCAACGGAACCACGTTCAAATTGGCCAAGACCTACGCGTGGGCGGAAGACTTGGCCGTTTTTCTCAAGGCGCCACCAGGCGTAAGTACTATTTGCCAGCAAATAGAAAATCAGTTGACGTTTGAAGCCGTTGTCCCTACTGAAAGGTTGCACCTAGATTCCTCCCTCGCCGATTCATGCGTTAAGCTAGTGGGCCCGACCTATCCTGGAGCGCTCTCGTAGGCGAGGCGAAGCGAGGGGCATTGGACCAAAACCTCACCAAGGTACGCGATAGTTGTCTTTATGCGGTTTGTATGTGCCGATGTACATTGTCTCCTTGCGGTGTTTATTTTCATTTTGCTCCTTTACGTGTAACTTCGCTGCATGCACCGAATGCACTCGTTTACTTATACTTTTGGTCCATAATCCAAATGTGTTGACTTTGACACGTGAATATGTACCCAAAGGAAAAGAACTATCAATATCTGCACCCCGGAGATTGTTTGATTAGCCCGACTGTTTAGACTGCTGTGTAGTCCTGAAAGAATTGCCACGCGGTGCATTTGGCTCTAAGTGGCAGTTGGCATCACTTCGTTTCTGAGGCCCTTTCTGGGCCCACCGCATTTAGAATAGTTTCAGAAATCATTTTAGTCTTGTAAACATAACCTTTCAGTTATCGTTCTGTCCCCTCCGTTTCTCAATCTCCATCACCGTGCTGCGACTGTGAGATTTTATGGCTTAGCTGACGTGGCATTACAATCGGGGACAGCCCCGGAGCGCTTCGTGCATGGAAGGGGAGCCGCGCGCAAGCTCGCCACTCCAGTCCGTTGAGCGCCGCTCGCAATAACAAGACTCGATAAGTGGAACGATTGTGAACAAAAAGACAAATAGATACATGTACAAACAAAATAAGCGCTTGCAGCGCATGATAAGGAAAGAACGTAAATAACTCACCGAATACACTAGAACAGATGATCTAGCGTGTGAGTAATCGGATCTTAAGGTCCACGTGGACTGTTTGTTAGCGAGGGTACGCATATGCGCTGCTCTAGCTAAGCGAGCGAGCGTAAATAAAGGTACACTCGCCTCTTATCCTATTTCTACCCGGTCTTTTAGTATATAAGGAGTCCTTACGACTCCTTATCCATTTGTACTTAGTCTCGCACTCAATTGACGGTTGTTAAGCCGGTCATTTGTTGTTCGCTCGACCTTCACTTTCGGCTTTTACTTCATTTGTGTGTGTTTGTTAGCTACGCCACTAAGACGCTTGTATTACTAACTAGTTTGTTTATATAATGAAACCTTATGATAAGGGATGTCCTACATGACTAGGCTAGGCTGACTTACAACTCACTGCGTGGATTTCCCTGGCTCGACCCACACGATCCTTGGACCACCAACCTTGCTTGTTCAAAGCGGTGCGGGAATAACTCGGATGGCCCCACCTCAGTACAATACTATCTGCAGGGGTGTTTGCGCCGTCAATCACTTGTCATTGCAGGCGCAAACAAGCGATTACCAAAAAAGGGCTAAAGGTCCCAGGCAAACGGGCATGGGTGGCCAGTGGGTGGCCACTTGGTACCAATTTGGTAGTTTGACCCTCACCTGGACCGACGCCATTGTTCACGAGGTCCAATCCTAGCCTGAGGAGCATGTTATAAGGCTGCACCAGTGGGATAGGCTCGCACCATCCTCCACGGCCATAGCCTGCTTACCGACTGCAGTATGGACGCCGTATCCCCCACCACACCCGCCTTAAACGGCCAGCCCGGTAAGTAAGGACGTCCAGCAGAGCATGAAGAGTACGCTGACGACTTTAAAGCCCCTGTCCAGGATGCATCGTCGCCAAAGGTGAAGAAAGTGGCGCCCATAACCAAAGCCATAGCGAACGCGAAGGCAGCTCGTAGACACTTCAACATGGTGCTCAGAGATCTGGTGAAGTCTGAGGATCTTAGGGCGGATATATCTGGCGCATCCTCCCGCCACCAGTCCAGCGTTATTCAAGCTGCTGGAGGGCAATTTGGCCGCACGACCCTGCGTGACGAGGAGTATACCATATGTGAGTAAATCTAGATACTTGTTTCGTCCTTTCTAAGTCTATTCCAGGCCACATTTGGGATGTGCCCAAATACGATCGATATGGGGAGATTAGGAAAGCTCCACGTCAACAACGCACCCGGGCTAAGAAGGCGAAAGATGCAGGTCTCCCGGCTGACACATCAAAACACAACTGTTAGTGCTACCTTACGTCCCCCCCACTTCACCCTGTTTACTCTATTTAGTTTCAGCCAGGGTACAGAGCAAGAAGATCTTTCCCAACAGGGAGGTGACTCGGATGACTTTCAAGGAGGGCAAGGGTCCAGCCCTCATGTGCTAGCGCTTTATCATACGTAGAGCTTAGATCTATGTTCTTGTATCTGTTTTCATTCAATTTCTCAAAACATCTGTTGTCACTTCCGTCTTAATTTGATTTGAAATCCATGTAATCCCGCTCCGGGGCTAGACGACACAGAGATGGCCGCATAGCTTAGGGGTCCTGGCTAAGTGAATCTTGTTGCAAACATTTCACTTTTTTTCCACTCGCCTTGTTTTTACCAACTCTAAACACGTCCCAGTACATGCACTTTAAGTGTACTTCGAATATACTTCAAGTGTATTTCAGATGTCCAGGTTGGACCAGTTTGGACTAGGTTGGGGATCAGTTTGGTATCCAAAGCCTGGTCCGGCCTGGTCTAGACCTCTTTGATTCTGGCCCCCCGATCCACACACTCTTGTACTTTATAAATGCGTTTATCTATCATTACGTTTATGGCCAAATCGGGCTATAGCAATCATCCCGCCACGTCGACGCCAGATTAGGTTGATGACCCACCATATTGAGCAATTAGACTTGGATATATGCGCGCGAAGGCATGTCATAAACCTGCGGAAGGAGCGCGAGGTGGGCTGCCAGGTAGTCTGGATGTGACGGCCGTGTAGTACATTTAGTCCAGGTTTAGCTCTCCTTTTTGCTTCAAATTTACAAACGTAATCTTTTACCCTGTGTTTAATCCCTCTTCTCTTTCACTCTTCACGTTTAGAGTCAACATGCCCCTACACGGAACGAATTGGAACTCCCTCAACGCCCAGCCCGCGGCAGCGCGTGATAAGTCACAACGCACCAAGAGCACATGCGTCCAGGAACTAATTCAGCCCAAGCTCGTTTTGATGAGAATGTTGGTGGATGGCGACATTCATCTGCCTCCTTCCCCCAATCGGCAGACCTTCTACATTGCCTACGTCAAGAAAAGCCCGCAGGCTCACCTGGAACGGACGGCCAGGTACTAGGCCGTATCACACCTGCCGATTCCACGGCGGTTCAGCGACGGATTCACGCGCCGCTACAAACCTCGCTACAAGTGCTAAACCAGGCAAAAATTATTCGAAATCGGTGCTTCAACTGTGATAACAGGCGTTACGAACGGCACTACACCACAAGATGGTAGCTTAGTCCATTTGTAGTGCTGTTATCATAGCTGAAGTGCCGATTTTGACCGTTTCAGCGCTTGTAGCGGGGCCCTGAATCGATGGCTGAATCGCCGTGAAATCGGCAGGTGTGATACGGCCTACTGCCTTCAAGAGAAGCTCGATGTGAGCGATGAAGAGTGTAATATCGTTTATATGAGTAATTCGCATAGACCTAATGAGGCGGTGACGCTAATAAACGTTCCATTTTAGGGGTTAAGGCCCTCATGCGGACGAGGAGGATCGATATGACAAAAGCTATCACAATGCAGGTCCAGGATCTGAGTTGATCAGGCATGTTATACAAAAGGTAAGTCGTCCCACTCTTATACGCGCATATATTTGCTACCCTTGCCCCGGGTACTGCAATGCCGGTACAGTTCCCAAGTGATGGTGGCCTGGCAGCCAAGGTGGTGTAAGGCGCGTTGCGATGGTACACGTGTAGAGCATGTCTGGTATGAAGGCAAGAGTCGTCGATGTAGAGTAGAACCGGTATTAATATAATTTGGTTTTGTGCCGAAGAAAACACGGGGAAAACGGGGATGAATTATTGGGGGTGAGTAGTGGTAAGGAGGGCGAATAAATATAGACAATAAATGTTTAGAGACGCGAGCCGCGTCACACGGTGCAAAGTCAAGAGACAAGAGCACCGAGTCATGTGGTACTGAGAGCCTGCTCCCTAGTAATCGAACATTGTCGTACCTTGCGGAGGCAATATCCTATACTTATTTCCTGTATAGCTACTGAGGGGATCTGGTACCATTCTTCTTGCAGTGCTTCCCAAAGTTCTTGTCGGTTTGCTGGGAGGAGTGGGCGGGAACGGATTTTGGCATCGAGATATGACCATACGTGGTCGATCGGATTCATATTTGGGCTACTGGAATATGGCCAGGGAAGAACTTTGAGCTGGTGATCGAGGAGCCACTTCTTTGGTAGCTCGAGCAGTGTGCTTCAGATCGTTATCGTGCTGGAAGATAATGGAAGATGGTCGAGCGCGGTATTGAAGCAAGGGGCGCAGGAATGCAGCAGAGAGAGTTTCGATGTATTTGGCTGTGTTCATCGTGCCTTCAATTAGGTGCAAGCGTCCAACACCGGTTGGCGTGATGTACCCCCAAACCATAACATGACCACCATCATGTTTGACAACTTGTGTAACATGTTCTGGCTTCACGGGGCCGACAACCTTCTTGTAGTAAATATCTGGCCCCCCAATTCCAAAAATGACGTATTTGGACTCGTCCGAAAAAGCACCTTTGACCAGTCAATCTCGTCCCATGCCAAATGCTCTCGTCCCCAGCGCAAACACCTCCAGCGCTTCTTTTTATTCAAGAAAGGTACCCGGCGACGACAATAGACACGAAATCCAAACTCACGCAGTCGCCGTCGGGCTGTACCAACGCTAACATGGGGGGAAAAGTCGCGTTTAGCTCGGCAGCCGTTCTAACAACCCCACGAGACATTAAAAGCGCAGCCCATCGACCCTGGGAGGGGTCCAGCTTGGAGGGGCGACCAGTACTGTGCTTAATAGTGAAAATATCATTACCCCTAAGATAGCTTGACCAGATGTGAGAGATAGTAATGTTGTGCACCAAACTTAGCCTCTTAGCCATAGCACGATCGGTAAGTCCTTGTTTTTTAGATGAATAATGTAGGCACGTTTGGAAGGAGACACAGCAGCCGCCATAGTGCCAAAAAACGAGGATGGTATGTGCGGAGAAACCAGTTGACTGTTGAAGCGAAGACTGGGCGGTCGGGTTGGCTTATATCGTGCAAAATGATTGCAGCAACCCCGGCTCTGTTTCTGTTATTTCTCCGCTTCCCACTTATGAATTTCTCTTGTTGTTTTCTATCAGAATCGCGCCGGCGTGTTCTACTATTATGCACTCTTGTATATGCATAATTTACTGTCGTTCGTGCTTGTCGCTGGAATGGTCAGTTTTCTGTCACGTGCTGCAATCATTATGCTGTGCACTGTGGCCGCTATGTTGACGATACATAAAAATGAGGGTGCTACCTATATGCTATGAAGTTACTACATAGTTGATATGTAGTTACTATCCCAGCAGTATGTTCAGTCGATTTGACCATCCTGGGTCAATATTTGAGCCCCTGTATTGCACTCACCTCGCGCATACACCCAATTTCGAGATGTCACGTGTGAAAAATATACTCGAATATAATAACAATATGATTTTTGTGTTAATCGGGTAGACAGACGAGAGAACGGAGCTATGGAAAGTATACAGCAAAAACTATTAGAGGCAGGCTCAGTGCACCTGTATCTCGCCGAGTGGAATCAGTGGGCAAAGGGAAGGCATAAGGGAATCAAAAGTAAGCTTAATGTTGGCGCGCGATAACGTGATGCTAAATGCACGGCAAAACATAGCACCTGGACCTGCACGTGGGTATAACGGGTAAAAGACTGCTCGAGAATGTGAGATATTCTGCCATGCATGAGTTACGGTACTACGCACCGACAACCACTCCAAACATCATATCTCTGCACCTAACCATCCCGCCCGTGATCATCCCCCGCCCCCAACCACAATCTCCCGCCAACTCGTCGATGTCTTCCTCTGGTCCGGGCTCGGCGTCTTTCATCTCCACGTCTTCGTCGTGCAAGATTCCACTTGGGCCGGCAGTGGGTTCATCTAGCACGATGTCATGTTCCAACAACTCATCTTCCCAGTCGATACGATCCAACTCTTCTTGTTCGTCCCAATCCACATTGTCGGCTCCTCCGTCTCCAGCATCTCCACTGGCTCCATCTCCATCCTCTCTAGCAGGGCAGCCGCCTACACGTTGGTGTGCTGAATGAGTGTGTCGGACGGGAGTACGACCTAGACGCACCGGCATATTCGCTGACATAGACTTCATCTTCGTTGGGCGACCACTCGCGCTCGGGTTCAGGCGAAGGAGGTCAAATTTCAGGCGCTACTTTTAGTTTACAGTTGCGTCATTTCAATGCGTTACTGGGTGATTTGTGCATCATGGATAAATACACGCACAGGCAGTAGTCGATAACCTTGGCACGGATATTACTCGGGGTTATTTGCTTTTTGTCTTGCATCGTGATTTGAAACCCAAGCGCTCGCCGGAATGTCGACTGTTGAACTGGAACGCTAAGCTTTTTGCTCTCGTACTCACCGTCGCGATACGAAAATATGACGCGACGAGCCTGTAGTGTAGGTTTAATGCTTGTGTACGTCGCTTGTTCAAAATCGCAAACTGCACTTATCGATGCACACGCATATGCTACAAATGTGGGTGGCATGCTTGTAAAATAATCGGTATACCTTGCGCCAACGGAGGTCGACTTTTCGAAGGCTACAGACCCACACAATTCAGGGATGAATGGGGTTTCAAAGGGACCGTTTTTCTTCAGTATATCCTATATTATATGTTAGCTTTGTATGACGCGAGAGCTCCGTACTTACCTTGTAGTGGAATTTGATGGGACAAGTGCCTTCTGAGATAGCCTAACGTTGCGCTCGTACCGTCCAATTGTGAATCCGAAGCAGCGGTCCACAGATACCTTAACCCTATCGCATGGTTGAGAGCGATGGGTTGTAATCAGAGCATTAACCTGACATGACTTGAATTAGTGAATGGTGAATAATAGAGAGAAACACTCACGCATTTCACATGTCGAGGCTGCAAGCGCAGCTCTAGTTCGAACTTCTCGCATGCTGCAGTCAGACAATCGGCGACAGTCAATTCGCATGTCTCTCGTTCGTCCCAAGTGTCCGGCCATCTCCGATATGGAGCATACAACAGTGCTGCTGTGTCATCGTGAATCCCGTTAGTAATGATACGCGCCCTAGCGCGCCGAGCCGTGTCTCGGGTAACCGGTCGCTCCTCCTCGGGGGACTCTTGATGGTTGCCTTCCCCCTCAGGGCGGGTGCATGAGGTGGACTCTGACAATTATGAGTGACAATGGTGATGGCCGTGGTATTGGAGGGACAAGACGGCGTTGGGTTAATGTGTTGTTGACGGTTATCGCTTGCTGATTGATCGCGTTGTTTGCGGTCTGGTGGATAATCAACGGGGGCTGAATGGGGACGAGGTTCTGTGGTATGATGTGCTTTCGAAGAGGAAGTACGAGGGGCACTATTTGCGGCCGTGTGTTGGCGATTGTGGGCTGGTTGGCTAAAGGCGGGCGCTGCCTTTGGTTTGAAAGCCGTGTTGCCCGTAGTGCTTGTAATATGAGTGCCAGAGCCCGAGTTTGGTGGAGCCCCAAGTGTTGTTTGCCGGATGAGAGGATGAATGCGTGGATTGAATCGTGGGGGAGTTATCGACCAAAGCGCCGTGGTATTGGGGCTACGTGGGATCTTGTCACGAGGGAAATAGACTGGAAGATCGATGCGGCGTCTGTCAACATACGTCGTACTGTCGGCTCGGCGGAGGGGTGTGGCTCCATGGTGAGCGGCTGGCTGCTGGGGAGGGCCGTTTTCAACTTCGCGGGTCCGTTGTGGTCCTTGGGCTACACGAGGATCTTTCCGAAGGCCATTCTCCTCTGCTTCAACCGATCGCTTATTGCTAGACCGATTGGAGGCGGCACCTATACCAAGTCAGAATGAGTATTTAATGGGAGTGTGAAGAAAACTCACCTTTTTGTGTGTACTTCGCTGTCACAGTATAGCTGTCTTGATCGACCGTAATCTACCTTAACGTTTGCTATTCATGAATAACACAATAAGATGTGACGTACTCCGGTGTATCCAGTTTGGACCTGCTGGGGCTTTATGGCTGTCTTGAGATGCTCACGTTGCCAGTTGTAGCCTTCTACTTCCCTTTCGTCTCGTTGGTTGGCTCATGTGGGGGTTTATCTCTATCAGGCGTGAACCCACCTGCTGCCTCAGGGTCTACATAGATCTCCTCCAACTCGGCCAGCTCAAGTTTCTCCGAGCCGATTGCAGAACGGATATCAATACCGTGTCGGACGACTAGATAATGGGTGAGGTATTCGATCCGTGCTTGGTCGTAGTTGGTCTGGTCAACTTCGTCATATTTGAACTGCCTCAAGTAATATTTAACGAATAAAACTGGAAAAAACGTACTGCCAGTGGGGGTCGGAGGAAAAAACTCGGTCAACGGCTTACGTGCCAACGTATCATCGCCTACATGCGGGTCTCCCCCGATCTGCTCGGCAGCAGCGGCTTCGCGTCTTGCCCTGCTCGCTTGGCACATCACCCGGAGTGTTCGTTGACTATGGTCATGTATTAGCCACGCCATGGTTAAATGTCAATGATACCTCACCATATTCGTCAAAAGCGTGGGACGGCCCTCTAGCGTTTGCGCGCCGCGTACGAGAAGCGGCGAAGCTATTTGGGTCAACATCAACCGGCTTACGAGGGGGCATCTGGCCGAGGTTCCGAGGTTGAGGGTAGAATAAAAGAAAACAAGGTGGAAAGCAAAACGGGAAGCAATGAAGAGGGGGGATATGAACCGAAGGCGGGAGATCTGCCTTAAGAATCGATGTTGAGTTGAGTCAACATTGACGTCGGGTGCAAGTCAGCGGCATTGGCATGAAAGGCACCAATAGGATGGCGCCACAGACATCAAAGGTTGTTTGTCGGGACTTCGATTCCCTGAAAGGGATGTCTGGCAGTCAAAGCACGCCTTTTGGACCAAAACACTATATAATTAGCACGCATATACTGACAGCAAAATGTTCTGGGAATGGCACAAAGCGTTTCACGAACAAGTCTGGTCCACTGTATCATCAGAGTCATCCGGCGGAGAGTGAAATTAAGCTTGCCTCAGCTACCGCGTCATCTCCCTCGGCTATCCCAAACGCCCCTCCAGTCCTCCCATGCTTTCTTACTCTAATCCATGGAGGTGCCAACGCTGCCATCGAGGTTTTGATGAGGAAACCAAGTTGCTAAAAAATTATGGCCCTAAATATCATGTCGGAAATCCTGGGTACGGCACCTTGCGAGAGTAGGAGATGAAGCTCACTGTTGTCGTAAATCTACGAGATCCACTCGAACCCACCCGTAGTTAACACCTCCGGCGCACGCGCATACCCCTGCTCCCACACATTGAACCTCATGACGTCGACGAGGCGCGATGAGCGCTACAAGCCAGTATTTAGACGACGAGGCTGCGCAAGTGAACGACATAGATGCGGAAAATCAAACTAATGCCTCTGACAACCCGATAGGGAGCCAGACATACCTGAGCCACCTCAAATACCCAGCGCACCCGAACCTGTTCCACCCGCCCCCCAGCCGGCCGCACCAAAGACCCACGGTTAAGCGTCCGTTAAACCGCACTCGAAAGCAGCAAGAGTATCCTGTTGGGAAGACCCAGAGCTCATCGATCGCTCAGTAAATCCGTTGGACCGACCGGAGTTATTCGAGATTGGCGAGTGGCTGGCCGAATTACCAATTAGCAATGTCGATTGCGCGAGGTACTTTGGGATAGAACGGTTAAGTTTCCTTTATGACAAAATTATCGGAGTGAAGCTAACAAATGGCTATTAGCATAAGCAGGGCCTCCCATGGGAGAAACCCAGTGAGTTTTATACGTCAGTTGACGCACTCCCACATGGTCCTGGTTGGATACACAAGAACATGGTCGCCATTGAAGGCAGAGGAGGATGAAGAGATTCTCGACTTGTGGAACCGTTGCGCGGTCTCGTCGACGAAGAGTCTTATGGGTGACCCGCGATTCCACAAACATGTGACGTACACCCCAGAACAGCAACTCGGGTCGCGCCGGATGGGCGGAGGATCCGCGTTCGTAGTGGGATGGAAACTGGGGAATGGTGGTGACGGACGTAGTTGAGTCTTAGGCACGAAATCAACTTGCGGGATCTTGTGACCTTGTTGCAGGACTCACTAGGTGACGACGCAACAATTGCGCCCATAATTTTAGCGACACACGCAACGCAGCTGTCGCCCTTCAGTGGCAACAAGAAGGCGTGGCCAGTCCACTTAACAATCGCTAACATCAGCAAAGATATCCAGCGATGTTCGAGCGAAGGGGTAACGGTACTTGTGGGCTACGTACCTGTTCCAAATCTCGGCTTCATCTCCGACCTAGATGCACGCCGTGAGAAGCGGTGGGAAGTTTACCACGCCAGCGTGCGCGAGATCTTGTCGTCCCTCAAACAGGCGTCGGTGCGTGGTGTCGAGATGGTCTGTGCAGACGGAGGCGTCTGACGTGTATACCCAATCGCGGCCGCTCATATGGCAGACTAGGAGGAGCAGTGTACCGCGGCTTGCACGCAGAAGACCCGATGTCCGATTTGCGACGTGCCATTTCGTGGTCGAGGAGACGGCCAGGGGAAGTTACGCAGCACAATGCAACCCTCCAGGCGTTATGACACGATGCGCAAGGGTACTCCTTAACGCGACACAACCTTGGATCACGGCCCGTACAACGATACTGAGCTACTCTACCATTCGCGACCGGTCACTCGAGCTTCGTCCCTGACCTATTAGACCAAGTGCATAAATCCATGTTCCAAGATCACATGTTGCAACGCTGCATGCACATACCGGGCGCAGGAACTGTCGATAATCGGCTGACGGGTATGCCTCGATTCTTGGGCTCCGTCACTTCAAGCATGGAATCTCAAGCCTTATCAACTCGCAGTGGACGGGCACCGAATCGAAGGCGATTACCAAAACTTTTCTACCAATGATTGCAGGCAATCAGCCACCAGAGGCGGTCACGGCAACGCAATGCCTCGTGGACTTTACGTACCGAGTTCACCTTCAGCAATTGGATAATGATGACTTGGACAAACTCGACCCGGACCTTGCGCGATTCCATGACCTGAAGTGGATATTTGTACCGCGCGGTGGAATATAGAACTGGGACAACATACCGAAACTTCATATGTTAAGCCATTACGCGTATCTAATCCGGGAGTTTAGGATGACCGACGGATATAACACGGAGGCCTCCGAACGCCTACCTATCGACTGGGCAAAATTTCTTATCGAGCGTCAAACAAGGTCGATCCAATCGAGCAGATGATCACTAACCTGCCACGACGAGAGGCATGGGCCATGCAATGGATCTGGCTTGAAGACCAAGGGGTCATTCCAAAGCGTTACCTCAAGTGTCGAGCAAGCGAGGAAGCCGAAGGAACCGAGGGCAGACGGTGCAACAGAGAGGACGGAGACGGCGGGGATATTACGGACGAGGAGGAAAACGGAGGAGAGCAGGTGCAGGTTGAAGGGCAGGCGCCAAGCGGGTGCAAACAGCGCCACGACCACAAGCACCACCCTCATCTAGCTAGGCTTGTAACCAGCCGTCGTAATTCGCTTGATCCTCGCCGGTGGATTTTGTCGGCGTACGAGAGCGGCCTGTTTTGTCGGCGTATCAGATCGCCACTGGAGAAAGCGCCCGGCTGGACAAGCTGGTCCAGCCCCACGAAGCGCCAAAAATGTCACAGGGGAAGAATTTGAAAATATTTGCAAGCCTCGGGTAGCCTTGCTAGACAACACCGGACCAGGCTTGTGTGGAGTTACGAGTCTGGCCTGCATGATAGCTACGCTACCCCGCACCACAGTTGTGCGGTGCCACATGCCCGAGCTGGCATACCATCGGCGTGTGTTGCGAATAATATCAGGTCCAAAACACAAGACTAGAAAGCCCGGCGTTGTCTAGCCAAGAAAGGTGAGTCTGCGTGAGTCATCCACAACGCTGGGCCTAAGATGGTCGGAGCTGGACAATGTCTGACATCACCTGTACGACACACGGTACGAAATTCATATATTCCTTGTACGGTGTTTATAGCACACTACAAGGCCTAATCGCTATCCCATGACATCCACTACGAGCCATATAAAAACAGGGTCGAGGGAATAGCCCCCCGCCGCCGTACTACGATGAATTCCGCTGGAATGAATGCACAAACCAACAATCCCACCGTTAATCCGGCTCTCCTATCGCCTCCGCAGATCAACTACCAGGAGCTGGCCGATAAACTCGTCGATCCGGTCGCAAAAAAATCGCAGATCAAATTGCGAATCAAGTCGCAACGCAAGTCGCGAATCAAGTCGCGAATCAGGCGAATGCGCCACCCGTCCCGCACGCTGGACCGAGTCGGGCGCGGCAGCCTAGCGAAAAAAGAGGGAAGAGGGCGGAGCGGTGTGAGCTGATCCAGGTAAGATAGATTGAAACCGTGGATTCCTTGCTCACCACAGGATAGCGTATCATTACAAAGGTGATGAAGGACGGCTTGCGAGTCGCAGGGGTGAAGGATATTGGCTCCGACAGACAGCCTGGGCCGGACGATGTCGACGAGGACAACGAGGCCCCTTGGGTAATCGACTTTGACGCAGGGCCCGAAGCCCCGGTCAACCGTGAAGTTGTCGATCGGTGGATCAGTGAGGTAATCGGACACCAGGACGTAAGTACGAGTGCGTTATACATGGAAAGTAGTATGACTCACCTGCGCCGTAGATGAGCGCGCTGGTTAACGGTGGCAAAATATCCGGACACCAGTGCTCCCAGGCTTTCGTACGGAAGCTGCTGATCCACTCGTTTGACACCGCGAGGGCAAACATCAAACTTAACCAAGATGAGACGGGAGCGCTCCGAAAGCGGCAAGAGATGTCGAAAGACAACAGTAAGAAGGCGGCGAGACGGAGAGAGGTGAGTACGCGATTTTGGATACTCTAGTGTGCTTGTACTCACCGTGGTTACACCCTAATCCACCCAGCTATGCTCCAATCGACGCGAGGCCGCCAAAAACCGACTCTGGCGAGATTTGCCGATCCCAGACTCGTGGTTTGAGCCCGAGTATCACTCGGACAGTGAGTCGAATCCGGTGCCGGACCTGAGCCGTATGAGGAACACAATCACGACCGCGGCGTATAAGAAAATGCGCAATGGCGCTGATTATGAGATACTCACCCCGGGATGGAGGAACGATGAGGTAAGTCAGCGCACTACAACAAGGAATTCGGCGACATCTAGTGCTACTAACCTGGTTTATAGGTGACTCGTTTCCGTGCTCTCGACAAGAAGCATCAGAAAGTTACAGGGAACCGGCCGCAAGGTACACGTTACTATCATCCAACGACTCGGAGGTATGACATGGACGACATACTTGACGGCCTGCCACGCTGTATGCTTAACGAGGAGGCTTGGAACAACATTATGGATGAAGCGAAGCGGGGGATGGTGATCGAAAGCCCGCCTGGGTGGGACGAACTGACGGCGCCGCCGCCGGATGAAGGCACGGGTTAAATTGTATATTATCAGCGTCGTGATTATTCTACGAATCTATTGCGTGAACTACAAAGTTATCCGTCAGTGGCGTCATACGTAGCAGGCCTGCGCTCACGTTGGAGAGTGGTATAGTTACCCAAGTGGGCCGGCCACCGAGAACCGCTGTCATTCGAGCGCAGTGATGCAAAATCCGAGAGAATGGAATTATTTGAAGGCTGGGATCGTACCGATGTTTGACATGTCGTTTTATGCCGAGTGGTTCGCTGGGGGGAATGGTAAATGTCCGGCGTGTTGTACGACAAAAGATCAAGCTGGATATAATACTCACGCATCAGAACGCCAGATTCGGAGCGGTCGGAGATCAAGGTCCTCTTCGGTCACATCGACATACCAGCGGATCTTCACAAACCATGAATTTACATACCGCTCACCATCGTGAAATGGGTATGAAAATATCTCGGTTAATTCGCCTCGACGCTCGACGGATGCCTGGTTCCCCCATGCGACGCATGCCGCAACAATCCCATTCTGGGAGTTCGCGTGAAACATCCGGCCAGAATGTACTAGGTACGTACAGCGTTCCACCTCTTGGCCAACGACGGGCCCATCGCCCAGCGTCCTCACCGAGAGCCGGAATTGAGGCTCAGGGAGCATACGCTGGAGATAGCGTATCACCTGCTCATGCTCCCCTGGCTAAAGGCGGCGTTTGGAGTGTTGCTGGCTGGCAATTATCGTGCCTAGTGGAGGGGGGGAGGTGCTATTTTCGTAGTATTCTTGCCTGTCCACAACACGTCACGTACCAGGGGCACCCCAGGCAACCTCGACGGTCCCACGATTGAAACGCGTTGACTGAACGGGGAGTTGCGTCCATGCATGCAGTCCATCAGAGTCATCGCATGCGATCGAACGCACCTAAGGATAAATGAAAAAATAGCTTAGTTAATCACCCGAATTCCAGCCATACTCACTTGGCTTGCGAGACCTTGGCGTCGCAAGTGTGTATTTGCGTATGCGACTTCGACCTCCCCTCCTGTGTGGCGATTCGTATGCGCACTTTTCGTGACCTTGTTCAGCCACTCGCTCCCATATGCCCACATTTGCGGAGCTGGGCCGTAATCTTCTGTTTGCTCAGCGATATGGGTGCAGAGGTGATGGTTCGGCGCCATATTTTCAATGCCCCGGGCCTAAGGAACAAACAGGTTGCGTTAATCTAGAAACATAGCATCGTAGAGCGACTTACTGAAGCAAATTTTCGCAAATAACGCTCCAAGCACATCATACCATGCTGACGTTGCTCAGAGTCAATAGTCCGACCGGTGAGATTGGCTATTGCGATGGCTAAATCAATCGTTGACGCGTCATCGTTTTTCTGAAATGCGGTGTGGACCTTGAACTCAGGGTCATCGGCCATGTAGAGAGGCTCGATTTGCGGGTTGGAGGTGGAGGTACTTGGACCAGGGTTGTTCTCGTTCTGCTTGCGTGAACGGCGAGGCATCCGAGGTGCGTCTGGGAGGGGTGGCAACATGCTATCGGGCACTTTCCCGCCCAGCGATCGCTTCAGCTCCTTCCTTTCCAACACTGCACGCTCGTAGTCAACCCTCCGACGCCGATAGTCTTCCATTGACCGTTGTTCAGCCGATTCCGTGTCGATTCCGCCCCAGATCACCGGTATCTTAAAGTTGTCAATAAATGTTGTCGAAAAGGAGTGGTTGAGCACACTCACAGCAATTGGGAATATCACACTAATCAGCGTGCGATACTGGTCGGATGTTAGCGAGCCCCCTTCCTTGGTGCCGGTTTTAGGGGGTGGCCGCCCAAGGAAGTCGGGGAGCTGGGCCTAGTCCATGAATGAGTGCACTGGCATTGATACAAACATGTAATGAATCATACTCACCGATTCTATTACCGAGTGTAATAGTCGAGTTCAAGCGCATGGCCTTCACGGAGGCGTTTGAATTCGAGCCAAATATCTTTAATTTGCCATTTAACAACTCCTGTGCCGTGCGGGATGGTTAGGTAACAAAAGCACAACAGTAATTCAAATAAATAACCCACCAAGGAAAAAACAATGCATTGGATCAACGACGATCATGCGAGCCCCATCCCAGTACGGAAGCCGAAGAAAACATGTCGGACGGTAGCCACCGGACACAGAGGGTGTAGCCTTGTGCTTGAGGAACTCGCTGCGCTTGTGCTTTTCGAGTGCTTCGTATGCAGCTGCTGCCGCATGATGCTCTCCGAGTGTCCGACGATCGTGAACTAAAGGCATTTATGTTAACCGGGAATTAAAAATAGTCGTGCACACTCACCTTTATCCAATTTATCTAAATCGTCCTTGTGGCACCAACACTGCGTACAAAAATAAGTACCCGACACGCCTGCTGTTCCACTGAGCTTCCGAGCAGCTGGGCTATCACAAATACATAGTACAAGGGCTGCCTTGATCGACTGCACACGATTGCCTGTCTCGCGTGTGGACGGTGAGCATGCATGAGTCATCGTAACATCTGTTTAACCCACCATCAAACCGGGTTTCTGGAGTATCCCATAGTACACGTAGCTCATCGATCAGTGGCTGGAGACAATTGCTCATCTGGTCGGTTTTGGTCTCGGCAGGCCCAGGCAGAGTCCCAACAAGAATCATGTTCTCCGGGTTCCACCTGCGGGCAAACCTCGGGTCACAGCCATTGGGATAAGCAAAAACACACACCTTAGCTCCGGCGGTAAGTTTGCAATCGCAATCGCAAGGACATCAGTAGAACGCCCTCGGGCACCGACCATCGTAGTTGAATTAAACCTTGGCATTGTCAGCACCTAGGCAAGAATGTTGTCACATAAGAACTCACCAGTCGAGCGTCAGGATCAGACCAATTTCGTCTCCCTCTGGCGTAAAGAACAGCTGTCCATCCGGACCCTTGAGCTCCGACCACACCCGACCATGCTGGATGTCCTCTTTGACGTCGGGATTGCGGTCTGGGTGTTGGACATGTGCCTTGTGCCTACGAATCGCATCAATAATATCTGGACGGGAGAGCAGCTTCTCCAACTGCTTGATCAACGAACGATACGTGAACGAGAGGATAGGCTTGTATGCCGTTCGAAGTTCGCCACGTTTGTTGGTGTACGAGGATTGCTTCATAAGCTCGGTGCCACACAAACAAAGAGTCTGGGTGTCACGAGGGAGCGAGCGTAGCCGTGTTAGTATGTTGCAGTCCATATTGGGGCAGACCGCATATCGTTCGCCATCCGACGTGATCCCAAAGCGCTTGAGTAATGTTTCGAGGGACTGCGAGAGGGGCCCTGCCATCGGCTCTTCTTCTATCGATATCAGATTGTCATACTGTGAGCCCAACAGTTCGGAAGCACACCTGAATAATGTACTCACCATCTTCGTCAGGTTGCTCCTGTTTCCATCGGGTGAAGGCGCCATCGCGTCCAAAAGCACAGTTGCAGGATTTAAGGAAGTACTCGACGCCAGCCTTTGACAGGCCATAGTGGGTTTGCAGCTGGAGTGCAAGTAACTCGAGGAACCGAACGTGGTCTGGGGCTTTTGGCAAGGTCGTGGCCTCAGGTGGTGCATCGTGGTCGGACAGCAGGCTGTCATTGTCGAGTGGTACGTCATCCCTGGGTTGTGTGTTGTTGTTGGCTTGCACGTCGTCGCCGATTTGTGAATCGCTGTCGGGAGATTGGTGTGATGGGGCAAACTCGGGTAGGGGTATCAGCTCTGAGAGGGGCAATATGCATCCCAAGGCCATGCTCTGGCGCGTTAGGTGTAGGTGTACGCGAGGAGTGCCAGTCAGAGTCGTCTGCTTCTCGAGTGTTAGTAATGCGTAAGTAGATGTGCCGATATCAAACACACCGTCGAGTTCCGGCTCGTCTTCAGCTTCAGAAGGCGAGTGGCTACTAGTTCTCGGAGACATGCTCGATGAGGCACGACTTTGGGGACCTAATTATGCGATTTCAACAAGCTCGTAATGTCAATATGTAGAAATATATTCTCACCGATGTCGAGCGGACGAGGTGGAGACTCAACCTCCAGGATGCCGTCTGCGTTGTCCGGTGGGCCGCCACCGGCGATCCCTTCATCATCCACCTCACCAGGTAGCGGTGGTAGTGTGGTATCGTAATACCCCTAATCCTCCTGCGCCAGATCGACTCCAGGTGTTGTTGGGGCCTTAGATTCCCACCGGGAGGATTCGGGGATCTGGATAAGGTGTTTGGGTAGGGGCGCCTAGCATAGTAGGTCGCAGTTCAGTAATCTTAGCATATACATATGATTTATTGTACTCGCCTGTAGCTCTGAGCGTAGGTTTCGAACCCTCTGCTGGTTCTGGCAACGCTTATATAAATCTGGGCGGAGTGGCCTCCCCTGATGCACTGCACAGGGGCATGCGATAAGCTTCCTTGGAAGACCGATGTTCTACCGGGTACGAGTCAATCAGAGTCGTCAAGAACCAAGGACAATGCGTCAACCTACAGTCCTGTTCCTGCGTGGCTTGGTGCACAGTCGGTTGCGAGGGACCGATGTATCATCTTCTAACTGCGAGGGTGAGCAGAGTGAGTAATTTGGCCGAGACGTGCCACAAGCGACACTCACCAAGTCGTCCTCCTCCATTTCGGCTGCCTAGTCGCCCAAGAGCAAGACGCACGATATCAATGACAGTTAGTGTTAGTGGATAGTAATTATCCAGGAGGGACGTCGGGGATCACACGAGGCGGCGCAGAGGAGGGAATCAACTTGTATTAGCCATCGATTGGAGTATATATACATGAACCGTCCAGAGTCGCTCAGCATTGTCCACCTTGGCGCAGGAGTGCCGCTCGCGCTCTCCAGCTCTGTGGAGGCCTGCTCGACTGCCTGGACCACCATTTTCGAGGAGTGCTGCACGAGGAATTTCCTAGTTCACGTGATGCGCCGGATAGTTGTGCCACACGGCAGCAGGTTTTCCAGCTCTGAGAAGGATTTCATCACGACGTTAGACCTTGGCTAGACCACTGAGTTTCTTGGGGCTTCTAGAAAACCGTGTTATTCTCTTGTCTAGCTCCCGTCTAGCCGGGCGCTTTCTCCAGTTATATAAGAGCTACCTGTTTTGTCGATGTCAGGTGATCATCCGTTTTCGGCTGTGTTTATTTAGAGGATGTTTGCGCGAGTTCAACTTGGGGCGAGGTCAAGCCTGTGCTAGGCTCGTAATGAAAGAGGGGGGCGGCACGTGAGTCAGGGCTCAGATGGCCAAGCAAACAACAAACAAACAACGCGAGAACGGCTGGTCTAATTTACCCACAATTTACCTGTGGAGTTCGGCCGAGCCCCGTCGGCGATCGAGTGAAGTTTGACATCCTTTTTGACATAGTTGAACTCGAGTTTGCCGCTCGGATCGCCCGGCCTTCAACTTCACCAGTCCTCGATAAGTGCCCAAACGCGTTTGTACGTGATCGTTGAACTCTGCCTGCATGTTCCTCTTGATCGCTGTAGCAAAAACCTGGCTCGCTGCGTGAACGGCAAGAGCGGTTTTGGCAGTTAGAGGCATGGAGATGTTATGTAAGGTTTTGCGATAGCATTCATACAAGCCTAAGACACGAGCATATGATAACTAAGCTCCTGGACGCAAATGTTGTATGACTTCACCGTGCGTAAATGCGTGCAGTGTTGCACGCTTGGATGCAATTCGCAATCTCGGTCACATCAAAGCAGCGCTTAGTCATCTGCTTGGTCAGTGTCACGGGTGCAAACATCCTCTTGCCACAATCTTTCCCTCACCGTCGTTGTCAACAGGCTCACCCTTAAACCCCTCCGAAACGCTGCAATCAAATCTTTGTCTTCGGCTCCGATGTCTGCCAAGCTAGGCTCTGTTTCAAACTCATCCTCGGACACGTCGCTTGTCTCCTCAAGCCCAAACTCTTCTTCGTTTTCGCTCTGGCTGCGGTCACTTCCTAGAGCTACAGCACCCAGTACGGTACTCTGGGACTCCTGGTTGGCCAACCTGCTCGCCCCACGCTGTGTCTGAGCCCTCTATGACCCCAATTCGCCTGGACCTTGTGGCGGCGCCATATGCGACACCATTTTCGACACGGCCAGGTGTTAGTACGCTTGTTGGATTGATCGAAACCATTTGTTGTATTGGTTCAATGCGCTTGACGGCATCCGACACAGGCTCGTCTGCGCCGAACAAGGTACGCCTTGATGTTTTTCGATACATGTTCTTGTTATCAAGACTGTCGATTAATTTGGCGATGTCTGTCAACAGATCTAGTGAAGTATGAGTAGATCCTAACCGCCGGTCGAAGATTTTGTTCATATCCCTCGCCAGCGCACGAAATGTTTCAACGCATGGCGAGATAGCTTCGTCCCAGGGCCATGCCGCGTTGCTGCCGCGAGCCTTGCATATAGTCCGTTCCGAGCTAAGTGTCACCCGCAGAGGATTGATGCCTGTCAATTCTTACCTTTATCCACAGATTATTAAGTTCTTAGTTGTGGTCAAGGCCGATCCACGAGCTCCGATGACCAATTGTGTCAATAACCCAGTTCTTCAAGACAAGATTACTTTGCGCTCTGAGTATATTTATTATGTAATTTATATGCGTCTCTACTTACCGAAGTGGTTGCGGGCCAGACTTTCTCGACATGATGGATGATATACAAGATCTCCTGCGCATAACGCGTCCGCCCAACTCCACGAAATGAGAGCGCGAATATCTTCAACCAATATCCAAATATGTACGTTGTCGAGGAGCCCCGTATGGCCGCGGAGGTTTGCCGGACCTAATCAGAAAGAAGGAGATATGGTGTATGAGCACGAGGTGGTGTTCATGCGCGACACCTGGAACGTACATGAAATTTGGTCGGCGGCCAAGCGCGGGGACCCGGGATGCGTCTTGCTTATCTTGCAGGCTTTGGTCACTGTGTCGGCCACGAGCCGTTCCAATGATCGTGATAAGTTTCGTTTGCCGTCTTTTAGAGGAGCTGGGTTAAGATTTTGGGAGTCAAGGTTCGTCAAGAGTGTAATATAACGGCTGAGCGTTTGACATCCCGGTTCTAGAGTTAGGCAGTGGATTACGCGAGCAGCGAGGGATACGTCGATGAGGTGCTTGGCCAATGTGTACTGGATAGGTGGGGTCGTCGACACAGGTTTTCGCTCAAGTAGCTGTTATGATAATAGAGTGAGCCAGGGTTATGCGCGCCAGCAGTGTTCTTCCCAAGGTGTAAAAGCAGATAGCAAGTTACTACGGCCATAAGAGCGTGAAATAGCCCAATGATGAATGTGACGTTGCGGAATGAATTCTCTGATAATCCTGCCCTGCTCGAGCCTCTTTCGCCGAATATAAGTTTAAAATAAACTTTGGATCACCAGCCACAAGCTGAATCTGCTTTCCAAATGATTCCGAGGTCGTGTCATGCCGACAGTCGCATACAGCCCCTCCATGACCTTGATTGTTCCATCCACAGTTGATTCGTGAATCTTTATTGCGGGGAGTGGGTATGTCCACGATGTTTGGAGGTCGACGAGATGTTCTGTGGCCGGCTGCGATGCCTCCGGGAGCTGCATATGTTGACCAAAATCGCTTCCAGCATTCTCAATCAATATCCTGGGAATCGCATGGACCATCAAGCGACGCTGAAATGCTTGTTCCTCGTCAGACAGGATGATGTCTTCTGGCTCGATAGCAGGTGCCTTGAGAACGGCACCGTGTGCCCTCTCCTGGCCAAGTGGTTCATCGGTTGGACCATACAGCTCGGATGCGGTTGCACATGTGCCGTTTATAGGCATGTCTAAAGTAACATAGATGTTCTTTTAGTCCTGCACTGATATAACAACCCTACATTGTTTGGGTATAAAATGCGTGCCAATTTTTCCAAGGATTGGCTCAGCCACTTTAAACGTTACGTCGACGTTATCGAAAACTAATATGACTAGTATGTTCTATCCGACGATTTCCTCCACCTCCTTGACACATGCACTAGCAAGTATCTTCAATGGACCAGCAGGAGGGTCCTGTTCAGCTTGATGCGACTCTACTGGCGTCATTTTGGGGTCTGTCATTTGTCGCTACTTATTTGCGAACCTTGACACCAAAGATGATCTACAACTGTCGTAGAAGTGACTTGTAGAGAATGCTGCCAAGGTCTATGACAAATACACAGATGTGTACGCGGTTGAAGAACTTCAGATGGATCGCAAGTTTGCAAAACTAAGCGAAAAAAGGAAGATATGGTGTATGAAAATGCGTTATTATTCATGCGAGACATGCTCAGCGTACTTGAAATCCGGGCTGCGGTCAAGCGCGGGGACCCGGGCATGGCTTACTTATTATGAACACGTTTGCACTATCTCTCCAAGGAGTCGGACGTACCCATTATGCGAAAGACATCCTTTATATAGCTCATCACATTGAAAAAGTTTGGCCTACCCCCCTTCAGTCAGCTAAGTTGCCTCTATAGAACTTCGAAATATGCTCACCCATACGCATATAGTGACATAGTCCTCAAAAACTGGATTCTCAACACCACCGGCCGCCCAAACTCTTGGGTCGGTCTCGGTCACCATCAAAAACACGGAAACCTATGGATAAAGGTAAGAACATAAGCGCGGGTGTGTTAGACAGTAACACTTACCTTCAGATAGACGAGATATAAAGCACATGGCAGTAATGCCGCTTGGTCCTAGATCGCCGCGATCTCGCCGTGCGTAGAAGCGTTTCGAGCGCTCGCAAAAGACTTGAACGGTATGCTTGGGCGACGATTGAGGCCCACACACATCGCCCAATCTTTCGACAGACATCGTAAAAGTGATCAGTAGTCTGAAAGAACATGAAGTTTATCAATTAACACCGGGACGAACCTTGCACAACGAAGACAAGCCAATCCTGGATGCCGAAAGCGCAGGGATAAACGTCCTACTTGACTTCAAATTCGGCCGGTTGAAAGAGTAAAATCACTCCTTCAAATTGACACAGGAAGTATACCGCCGACCAATCGTGTCAGAGATGGTACCACACCCGGCACCACAACAGCACCTATCCGAGACTCAGACCAGCCTATCAGGAGTTCAAATTCACGGCGAGACGGACGAAGGGGTATCCCAAGAGATGCCTAGACTCAATATCAATGTTGAGGAGATCGAAAACGGCAGCGAAGACGACGATGATCAAGAAGGGCTCGGTGGAGAGGGGTGTGAAGTGTCAGAGGAAAGGTTTGAGACGCAACCTGAGCGAGGAGACATCGATTTCCAGGACGAAGATTTGACCGCTATGGTTCCTGGCATGTTCGACAACAATTTGGTTGGGAATGATGGTGAGCGCGGAGTAACAAGCCCGAGGCGTTGGGCTCATGCCGCTTACCCATCAGATGACTAAGCGCCAGTTTGATGTGACCTCAGTCACAAATCACCTCTCGTCGGGCAAAGCGTTCTGGGGTGGGAGAACGGTCTTGAGGGCCTGTATTCTACTGTTCAGATGCAATATGTAATTGATTTCAATGTGCTTATGAGATAAATGTAGGCTTATACCTCAATTGCATGTCCTTCATCGCCAGAACATCTATCCAGCCAAGACTGTAGTCTTTTTGTTTCTGAAGCGACCGGAAGGGTCGAACAGACGCCTGGCCTCACTTCTGTGTACATCTCAAATCCCTAATATGTTTGTGGGTAGGACGTGGCCGGATAATTTGAGCGCTCAACTTGGATTTGGCTATGTCAAACTCAAACCGATCACCGAGGGAGCTCGGCCAAAGTCCATAGGTAAATTTTACTAGCCGTTCTCGCGTCGTGCTTTCCCCTTGCTTGTGCCTTAGTTGCGGATGTTTGGTGCCTGAGCACGTAACCGAGAACGGCTGGTCACGAGCCTACCCTCATCCAACCATCTACACCAAACGTCTGACCAAACCCAGTGTCAGCGGACGTAATATAATCCACTGCCACGAAGCCCCCGACTTTGTAGATACCATAAAACGTTATGTCTCGCGGCTCCCGAATGCAGAGGAACATGCTCGAACCCTAAACAAGGATTTTCAGTCTGGCGTTTGGACACGCCTGTCTCGTGCACAATTCACTCCCCTCTGCACCATTAGTAGGGCGCGGCAAAGGCCTTATTTGCGCTCGCCCTACCGCACTCTGCTGTCGCCCGAACCGTCGCCGAGACGATGCATTCGATACGGTTTTGTTGGAGATGGACCGAGTCTTGCGGTATATATCGTAAGTATCTCTTTATTTCATCGAAAGCTTTGAACACGCTATGCTAATGCATCTTTTCGAGAAAGGTATTGCGTTGCACGTGTGCACGTCATCTTCCAGCCCCCACATTCTGCCACGAACTTACCACCGACCCATTGGCGTTCGTTGAGCTATTCGGAGAGTTTACTATGCATAGAAACACCCCATATCAACTCGCCCAACCCTCCCATTTCCCTCGTAATGGCCGTCGTGCGACACAAGTCGTCCCCGTGTCGAAGCTACGAATGGCGCGCCACCTGGTGTCGCGGTACACGTCGTACCGCTCATCGTCGCTTATTGCATCGAGCACCGACCTCTTGTCACTTTCGTCTCAGTTCTTCCTCAACCATTATGCTACTTACTATTTTTCTCGTTGTTTGATTTCTGGCGGAAGGCTTGCCAACGTTGAGCATATGTACCATGTAACTCTCAGGTTTGGTTAACAATATAGCTTTGCTGAACTTGTTTGCCGTATCGCCTCTTGCTCGTTTTTTTTGTAACGAAATTGCCCTATGCCGAAGAGACCATTACTACCCGCAACCTAAGTATTCCCCTTCCGTGTGAATGTCAAAATACATTCTATTTGAATAGCAAATCAAGCTACCGAAGGATCCGTCTCCCAAGCGTCACCTTACCCGCTACTAAACAGCCAGCCTAAATCTAGGAAACTAGCCCATCTTCTCTTTGACGACAACGCGAGCCTGCTGGCGCTGCAAAGGGCTCCAATGCTCATCGATCCATGTAAACTTGAGGCAAGGGTTGACGGCCATAGCATACGCATAGACCGGAAGGTCCCGAGCCTTTGCAACGTAGGCTTCGAGCTTCCGGACACCACACTCGATGGCGTGTTGCAACTCGGGAAACTTGTAGGTGAGATCTTTCAGTGCCTGGATCAGGCCCGTCTCGTGAACAGGAAGTGCAAGCGCAAGCGTCGGGGTGCACTCGGCTGAAAGAAGCTCCTGGGCATTATGTAGGACAGACAGCACGGAAACAATGTCCTGAAGGACCTCGAACTGCTTGTGTGAGACAACAGGAATTTTTAGATCAAGGTGTGAATAGGAATAGTGTAAAACAGCTTAAGCAAGGTTTAGCACCAATACTACAATGAACAAAGTGGCGAAATACCGGATAGAGCTCCAAATACCGCATTATCATATTGTAGGTCGGTGACCATCGGGTCTCCGAGTCACAAAGGAGTTGTAGCGCTAGTAAAATCAGTATCTCCCCGTACTTGGTCTTGAAGAGACTATAGAAATTCCCATCTTGAATCGTCGTACGGAACTCTTCGCGTCGAACGTCGCTACTACGCATGGACCTGATTGAATCCCTGCACGCGGCGATAATTCCAGACTCCAAGGCATCGAGATATGCAGAGATATCAGGGTAGAGATCATACCCTTGGGCGGCGTTTTCTTCACGGAGTCGCCGCGCTGCTTCAGGGAGTGCCTTCAATATTGCGTTGACAGCAAGATAGATGACATGAGGGAACAGCTAGTGCGAAAGATTAGGAGAACATTGAGAAGTTCAACAAATGAAATGCTCCCGAATGCGGTTCAGATCACGACCGAAAACGAATCCTCGCTTCGTAAAAACATCCTCAAGCTCCTTCATGAGCGTATCATTCAATTGCCGACGCATTGTCAAGTGTAATATGTCCGATCTTAGTACACTCGTTACCATCGGTTGAATCAATTAGCTGATATACATACCTTATGAGTTATCCCGGCCTCTTCGGGTACTGAAAACAATGTCTGTTCTATGTTTGCACCAGTATGGTGCCCCTGGATGCGACAGAAAGCAATGAGATGCTCTGCCAATTTGCCTTTGCTGCTGATGTAGTGCACGGTCATAGCCATGAAGGTACGCAGCACGTCATCGCTCCACAAGTCTGACGCGATTGAAATGCGACCAAGAGCGTTCTAAATTTTTAAAAGATTTCAGCAGCGGTTTGGTTTGGATGCTAGCGAATAACATACCTGGAGCTCAACCTTGATTCACTTTTTTTCAGCTACATAGAGGTCGCACGCAGTTTGAGCGACCTTCTTTTGGTGGGGGATATCGACATCGTGTAACTTCGACGGGGCTCGGCTCGCCATAAGCATCAATCAGTGAAACTCTTTTGACTCAACCACATTCATCGCCTATAGTAGAGCGGAATTAGATAAACACGAGACCCCTACAAACTTGCAGACACACACCTGATCATCTACTGCTGCCCACGCTGCCAGACACTCTGCAAATCGCTCTGGCGAGTAAACTGGCTCACTCTCATCTATTTCGGCCTCTACATGCGTTCGGGGTCGTATCCCTGCTGCCTGAAACGCCTCCAGGTGGTATTTCTCCATATGTTCACGGATGCGACCCGTGAGGCCGCCTTCTCGGCTGCCCCAAGTCTTCCATTACCCCTGTCTCTCCTAGTTGAAAGTCCAAGCTCATCAATATTTAAATTATTTGGACGTGTTTGCTAAACTCAGAAACAGTGGATGCACCGAAGACGTGGTGTATCGGGGCGTCGAAATTGGGTAAACGGTTTGCAGACAGCTAATAAAGGGTGTCATCCTGGACAATGGTATTGCGGTCGCTACCTGGAGGGCTTGAAATCGTAAGACAGCCTCTGACAGAGTGCCAAACGTCGTAGGCCTCTCCGGGTGGGGCATTAGAAGGCTGGGGCTGGGAGGACGTACACGGCCGCGTGATGGAGTATAACTGAGTCTCCTGTGGCTTAATACCTAAACTGATGAGGCGAGCATCAGAAATCAGCCATATCGGCGGGATCTTGTGATGCTGTGCTAACACATGTTTCTAATTGCATCGGGCAACAGTTCTGCGACAGGGGAGAGCGTTTGTTGAGGTGGTGAATTTAGACTCATAAGGCATACAGCTTAGTAGATGTTTGAGGCTGCGGGGTGGTGACACAATTTTAAGGGATGATTGGTATGCTTGGAGATGAGTTTTTGGTTGTGATTTTCTTGGTTCAAATCACATGTGTCTACACGGTTGCACTAATCATTTTTTCGACGACCGGAACCAACCATGCATATGCTATGTACTTGGGCAAAAGGGTAATGTTTTTCACACTAGCTTAAATCCTACACATCCACAGATCTTACGGTTATTCACATGCGGTGAGAATAGGGTACAATTATCATACTCGAGTCGTGTGGACCCAAACGTTGGCCCAACGTTGGACAAATGATGGGATCACGTGGGCTCTGGTGGTCGTGCCAGCCGTTCGTTTGTTCCAAGGTTTGTTCCCACCTTCCTCCTCACAACCACCCTCGCCTCGATCCCAAAATGCCCAGGTATAGCAAGAAGAATGAAGATGACGTCGGTATGTGAAACACTCATATTTCTAGGCTGAGATTTGACTCCGGTTATTAGATATGACGTTGGTGCTCCACCAGCCTGGCGGATCGTACAAATGTACTATCTGCCCGACATTTGCTGACGTACAGAACTTGAGCCATTTGCGAAAGCATCTCGCCGGCAAAGCTCACCTGAAGCACGTCGTTTATCACCAGCGTCGCGAGCTTGAATCGCGAGATACGTCGCAGCAGTCTACTTCTGCCCTCCCACAACAACTTTTAGATATTGAGGTGAGTACCTTTGTTGCAGACAATATTATGGCGCATTAGAGAGACTAAATTGGTTGACAACATAGGACTCGGTCATGGACCTACCGCACGAGGGTGTTACAGAAGCTTCTGCCGATGACAGTGCAAGCGTCAGCTCAACTACATCTTCGATTGCTCCGTGTTCGACTGCTCCACCACTTCCACCTCCACTCCCTAGCCAACCTCCACCCCCAACCTATAATTTCTTCGACGATTATGTTTACCAAGACTTTGATGACGATCTTGTCGCACCAGAAACCATTGGGCACGATTTGCAGAACCTACCGGGATTTGGACCGACAAACGCATGGACAACCGGTAAGTCTCCTAAGCATACGCAGACCAGATATACCACTTACTGGTTGCTCCCATAGATGGCTCCCACGTAAAGCCACCTAACTATCCTTCGCCTGCAAGCGATCTTTGGCTTCCGTTTCCCGACAAAGCGGTAAGCTATTCATGCGTTACTTGCATCGCGAAATTTAAATGCTAGCGCCTTGCAGCATTACTTGACGTACTCGTTGTTCAACACTTCTCACATTCGATTCTCGCGCCCACAACAGGAGGCGATTCTTGACTGGGCCCGGGAGATGGGCATGTCACCAGTTCCCACGCTGTACTCGCTGCAATCGTGCCAAGCAGAGTTGACGAAGCTATCTGGCATTGGTCCTCGTATGTTCAAGACCGATTCAGGTCATATGTATTATGTGAACTCTCTTGATGATATGCTCAAACAGGTCTGTTCCCGCCGAGCAGATTGTAATATTTAGATTCTCATGAATAAATTAGGATTTCCCCAACCTACACGTACGAAAACACATGAAGTTTTATCCCAGTGACGGTCGAGGACCTTGCACCGAGTTTTGGGATGCTAACGAGCTTGCCCATGGTGAAAACCTTTCGCAGCTGACCCCAATGGCCTCGAATGGGAACAAGACGTACTTTGTACGTGAGATTTGTGGCCTTTCGGATGGCTCACTATTTGTCCCCGACATATTTTTTCAACAACGTGATAATGAATTGTGGGCTCGCGGTCGCTCAGTTGTGACAACAGGGCTTGTAAATAGATTAAAATTTATTGTTTGTTTGAATACTCACCTCTCGTAGCCTGATATTGTACAATATAGCCTTGCAAACACATGGATCGAGCAGCCGCTTTCCGCGTTTCTTCAGGATTGTGTGCAGCTTCGTACCACTTTTCCGCATGGTTTGCACGTCGACGGTATGGACAGCCTACCTTTGCTCTCTTTTATTCCTTGTTAATTGGTTCCTCACGTTATTTAGCCCATCGTACTTATACATTAGATGGACATGCGCTTCGTGAGAAGGCACAAGGCCGGCCAGTCTATTCGATTCCATTTGTGCTATTCGTCGACGACGTATCTGGTAATGTTAGCAAGCAGTGGAACAAACACTGGTGCTGCTACCTCTCAAACGCTCTCTTCCGCGTCCAGAAATGAGCAAACGGATGAATATACGATTCATGTGCACAACTCAGCACGCTTCGGCAATAGAGATGCTACATGGTGTATGCGAGGTTTTCAAGTAGGTTTTACTTTTGTTTTGATAGAGTATCGAAATGAACAGCCTATTTTGAATCTCGCAGGGAATCGTTTGAAGAGCCCGTTCTCGTGTGTGATGCTAAGCAACATTGCGAAGTTCTTGCCCGCCCCTATATATATGTTATCGCTGGTGACAATCCGATGCAAGCTGCTGAATGCAGTCACACCGGCCTAAATTCAAACATGCTCTGTCGTACATGTACGGCTGGAGGTACTACGAAGCACAAGGCATCTGACTCCGGCTATTCCGATTTCTTCAAGGTGCGTATATCTGCTATAACTGGCATATATGCTTGCTTGTATTAACCAAACCGCCTTGTATTGGCCTGCTACAGCCTGGCATTCTACGCAACACAACACAAACAGTCGACTTCATCAATGAACAATATGAAATTGCATTCACCGCAACTAACGTTGACGCTCTAACAAGCCGACAGTGCCAGACTGGAATCAAGGATGTTATTGCGCAGCCACATCTCGAATAAAGGAGAGATAACAGCTACAGAAGACTAGGCGACCCATGTCAGAAATCTCAAAAATTCCCCGTGAATCATTTCTCCAACGTAACCTACAAATCAAGATGAACCCATTGCTTCTCGTTTCGGGTAAGCTCAATTGTTATTTTTAATTCTCCGTGGTTCACTATTCAGCAGATCTTGATGTACACCTCGATACACCCACAGAATCTCTGCACACCATCCTACTCGGCGTTGTGAAGTATCTTTGGGGGCAGTCTGTCTATGTTATGGAAAAGGGTAAAACCTTCGATACCTTTTCTGCTCGACTTCGTTCACTCTCGACCACCGGCCTTCTAAGCTTCCCTATCCCCACCTACATCTTCACAAACCGCGGGAGTCTCAACGGAAAGCATCTGAAGATATTGGGTCAAACTATGGTATTCTGTATTTACGACCTCGTATCGCGCAATTTGTTTGATTGTTGGCGTACAATAGGGCGATTGATGGTCCTCCTTTGGTATTCGACTATCAACGATTTGGATGCATATAACGTGAGCATTTGTACCAAATTTGGTGGCCTACTTACGTTTCTCTCGGGCTGAGCTAACGGCTGCTGTTGATGATTTTTTGCACACACTCGCAAAGTGTTCTCCTCGCCTTATTGCCGATAAGGGGAAGATACATCTACTGGTTCATATGATGCTGTTTGTAGCACGGTTCGGGCCGCTTGTAAGCTGCAACACAGAACGCTACGAGCCTTTCAATGGGTCGTTCCGCCAGTGCTCTGTGCTAAGCAATCGGCATGCCCCTAGTCTCGATATCGCCAAAACATTTCATATATTCGACCAAGCACGTCATCTCGCCGCGCTCTTGGAGGCTACTACTATGACCCCAGCATACAAAAGTTCTCGCAGGCAGGTGGAGGGGTACTTGAACTTGGACAATATAGTCGGTTCATGAGCCGAGTCCTTGGAATCAAGCAAGATAACGCTAGTCCAGTACCCGGTAAGCAGAACAAGTTTTTCTTCTTGATTTGCTGATACGAATTGATTCTTGAAGGTACTGTGACTGTATGTCAGAAGGCGCAGCAGGTAACCTGGGGATCAAGCAAGTCGTCAAGCGCACCTTGTCCCGCATATATCGACCCCACTTGCACGCTGAAGGCCGCAGCGGAGTTTGTATCGCAAAGCGGCGAACGTGTCTCCCCAGATCATTATGTAGCATACGAGGTAAGTCTCCCAGGCCTGTAGATTCTAGTGCCGAACTGCTAACTAAATCACAAGGACTCTGAATTGGGCTGTTGTCTCGGGCAAATCTACGAGATATTAATCCCATCTGGCAACCAACCTGGCTGTGCAACCCTTTACACGTTTTCATGGATTTCAATCGACCCGTCGACCTGCTTGCCAGTCGTGCGGCGTGAGCAGCCCCTCGAGACAGTACGATTATCAGTACGAGCCTGGTTATTTCTCACATTATCGTTATCACACTAACATGACTACCTAGTCTGTCATGGGGATGATCAATCTCCAGCACTGTTGTAGTCAATCACGGTGCACCACAGGAACCCAGGCGGTCCAACAGGAGCGCCAGATATCAGGTGCGACTGTACAAACGATTTGACACAGCGAAGACCCACTCTTTTTGGTCAACATCTATTCGCTGCACAACTACAGCCTCGTTTCTCGGCTGGCTGATCAATATCTTCCTGGCTTTCTCCATTCATGCCATCCGACTACGAATCTATTCGACTTTGGGCAGCAGGAGAGAACCGCAAGCCAACAGTACCCGAAAAGCAAGCGGCTGATACGAATCCTCAAGGCGAGGGTACAGGTAAGTACTTTATTCACGTAGACATGTTTTTAAATGACACAATACATGTCTCATGGAAGCGCAATCATCAAACAAGGCAAAATCGGGAAAAGGTGCGCAAAAGAGCAAGCAAAAGGGAAAGCAAAAAGAGGTGGCAAAAGACAGCGGAGCGATCGCACAGGCTGATACATTAGCTGGTCCAAATACCCAAGACGAAGGCACGCATATATGCAGGTTCCAGGTATCTTGTGTTATTGACGTTTTACTTACCCTTTCGGATGAGCTCCCCGTTGGGTGGCTTCCCCATTGGAGCGTTGAGCATAACGCTTATTTCTTTTATAACACAACCACAGGCGATCGAACTTGGAACGACCCACGCCTGCAGTAATTAGTAATTCCAGACATCAACCATCAGCGACACGTCCGGAATTTATCACCAGAGTTTTCCTTGGCACAATTCCAAGTCCGACAAGGTATGTTTATTCGGTTCAACCACCACGTTCAACCTGACCACAACCACCATCCCCAGCCACCTTTCCAGCTCAATCGCTCCAACATTCGTTTTTTTCTCTATTTTTTTTTCAAGCTCATCCATCGGACCCATAGCTTTTGTTCCCTCTCCTTCCCTCTCACATCGCCGTTCATGGATTTTGCAGCTATGTTGAACAACGTGCCACCACTGAATGGCAACCCACCTGCTCCCCCAGGCGTCGATGACAACATGATTGACCCTGAGCTTCTCAACCAGCAAGCTCCTGGCATGCGAGCCGATGAAAATGGCCATCGCCGCCGCCGCCGTGACAGCGGCTCTGAGGACGAGGAGGAACGTGTTGCACGGCTCTCCGAGTTTGCAGAACAGTCGATGGACCGGCATAACCTTCAGGGAGATAGGCGTGGCGCAGTTCGAAAGTTCGCTAAGGTACGTCAATGTTGCCCAAGTATACCGTATCTAACAATTTATAATAGCTTGATAACCAGCAGATGCTTATCGAGCTCCTGGTTATGAACATGAGCAAGGAACAGAAAGTCTCTTCGACAGCAGCACGCGATTTTCTCAAGATGCCAGCTTACACCGTGAGTTTATCCGCTGCTGTGAATCATGATTGTTAATTCGTATGCTAGTTTTTGTGGGGTAGAAAGGCATTATCACTCGCTTAAAGGTTGCGCTGCTTGCGCCATGCATAATGTTTTACGTTACCCCACTTCAAGAATGGATCCTGGTAAGAACACTAGTAGTCACGCTTTTGGACGTTTTATGGACACAGTAAAGGCTGACATCCAGCGAAACCCCGTGCCTTGGGGCATGCCTCTCGAGGTTGTTAACGACGCAGCGCAGTGGTCGGAATTCGCACCGACTCTGAGGACAAAGCTAACTGGGCTCCGTTCAACATTCAAGATTGAGGTGAGTTTAAACGAGTCTTGGCCAGATACCCTTGCTTATCCTTGGTATATGGGCTAGCTTGCGGCTGGTGCCGATAAGAACTGGGACATCAACAAAATCACATGTAGGTTAGCGCTAAAGCAAATGATGATTTCTGAAGAGCATCGCGCACGTTGGGCGTTTGTTGTAAGTCTATTCGGTATTGTTCTGATGATATTTACTGACTATGCGTTCCAGGCTAGATGTCTTAGTGATTTCAGAGCAGCATGCGAGCTTGAAAACAGTGAAACCCGTGAGTTCTGGGACTACGTTGACGAACAGCTGGACCAGGCGAAGAAGGAGGTTCAAGCCCAGCCCAACGCCACTACTCCTGCTATTCGCCAGCAGTTGCTTGCAGGGTAAGCCTATTCTCTCCATCATATTATGCATATATACTAATACGATCTTCTATCCAGCTTGTTCGGTGTTGTCCTCGCTGAACATCGTGCACAGTATCCTGCTAAGTCTGCAGTTGGAGCACTTGGTGACCGGCCCTCTTGGCAAGAATCGCTGGAGATGCCAATGGACCTGGGCGCTGCTGTGTAGAGTGTGCTCGATACTAGTTGCAATTAGCCCTTTCAGCTTTGTCTCCCGGGAGTGATACCAACGTTCTCTTACTTCATGTCCTCTTGTTTCCGTGCGTAATATATATCTACTTTAATATCTTCACCTGTGTGCGTGCGATATGTACAACCCCTACTGGAATACACGAGCAGATACAGGCACCCCAATTTGTATGTCCCCATCGTAGATCTAGGACCTACACCAATTGACCGTTGGTACCTGTTACTTGAACAACCAAAATACGAGTTTATGGGGATAAAAAGATTATGCGAAATAAACAAACGTACTGCCTGCAATGCCACACGGTTTTCTATGGCAATGGGGAGGTAGAAGCGGCAGGTTCCTAAACATAAGCATCAAACAACGAATCTGCGAATACAATACATAACGGCGCGTATGATACTCCACCCATATGACACTGTATCGCAGACCTCTCGTGGACTTGGACGTAAGGATACAAGTATCCTGCACACAAAGGGTTAGCTAAAACACATCTACCTGAGGAAAAAGCGCTGTAGTATGTATATCTTGTAGGGTTTAACTCAAATGCGCTATCATTCTATGTATGAGAGGTCGGCTGCCTTCTACCTGCTGAATGATCGCCTCATGGCGCTTAGACAAAGTGCCTGATGATCCTCTAACGTTGGCAAAAACGTTGGCCCAACTCTTAACGTTTTTCAACTGTATTAAGCCACTCGTAATCCTGTTATAACTTTGTGGTAGGAAAAACGTATTCGTGAATACGTACCTCGTATATGCTCCCTCACGCAGGCGTGTAGCTACTAGCGTTGGGGGTGGCTCAGTCGACGTAATGCGCATGCGCTTTGATGTAGAAGGTTGGTCGCCCGTTGTACCACTTGATTTACGCTTCGCAGTGCTGGCAGAGTTCTTTGAATTGACAAGGAAAATTAAGTCAACAATCCCTTGAGCACAACATACAAACTCACCTTGGGAGGCTGGCCATTTGCAACCACGCCCGTACTGATTGGCACCGGAGGGGTTATTAACGTACCGGTGGTGGAATGTTGCTGGCAGCGAACGCCTGTAAGGCAGAATGCAACAGGGGATCATGGGATAAAAAACACGGCGAGTCAAACAAATAAAATGGTATTTTTACTATACCTGAGTGTCTGCCTACTAGTTTTTATAGCTCGGTCTAGGTTTCCTTCGGCCAGCATATGCAAAAAAGACTCAATCTATTGTAATTGGGGCATGTGGGGGTATATACACCAATACCGCCTGTGGCAGGCCAGTAACTAGGCGGAACTACACTTTTTCGAGATAGAATCGGCGTTGCAGTCAGCGGGCTAATGTTCCGTATGTAAAGCGACAAAGACTCGCGGGGTGCACGCAAGAATGGGTGTGTTTTTGCTCGAGTCAGTCTGTCCTCACCAAAGCAAGCTATATGAAAAAATATCACGTGGGTTGCCTGGTGATACCTATCAAACTTTACTCCCCGTTGCAAACCCCATTTTTCCTGACCCTATCCTATCTCAAGAACCAAGGTACGAGACAATGTCCGCGGTCTGTGAGACTGTATCAGACCCGTCTCATCAATCGTCTCGTCTCAGGCCAACGCTAGATGGTGCTAAATAAGAGCTGTTGGGGGAAGCGATTTCCTGTTTGTCACCGAACCCGAGCGACTCCCAGGTAGCACGTGACAATGTTGACGTTCAACATCACGTGCCGGCGGAAGCTATATATTTGCTTCCGCCGGGATTTTTTTCCTCATTTGAACCACGACCTCCCCTCCCCCGAGTGCGAAGGGCACCACGCCCGCGCAGCGCCGTCCAGCGCGCATCGCCTCGGTACGGTCAGGCGGGTCTGCAGGTCCGCCGCTCGATGCCAGGGCGTCCGTGCCCGCGCAGCGCCGTCCAGCGCGCAGCATCGAAAGCCTGGCGGGATGTTATCCAGGGTGCCAGGACGGTCTTCGTCCGCGCAGCGCCGTCCAGCGCGCAGCACCTTGGCGGGTTGTGCCACCGTCTGGTGGTGTTTCGTGGGAAAGGAGGAGGGGGGAGATGCCAGGGCGTCCGTGCCCGCGCAGCGCCGTCCAGCGCGCAGCACCTTGGCGAGTTGTGCTATCGTTTGATGGTTTTTTGTGGGAAAAGGGGGGGATGCTAGAGCTTTCACGCTCGCGCAGCGCCGTCCAGCGCGCAGCATCTTGTTGCTGCGGTGTTTTGTCGTCCACACGTCGGAGGTGTCAGCGTTCGCGCCTGCACAGTGCCGTCCAGCACGTGACACCACTCGCCCCCGCTTGTCTTTACGCTGAAGGTTTTAAGTGTATTGAGCGCGACCGACCGTGATCGGGGTTGAGCCTCACCACCGTTGTACAGTTTCAATAGATGTCTGCTGAATGCCCAAGTTATTGTTGTGCCGAGAGTACCTCAGTGAAAACATGAAAGTAAGATGTAAGCATTAATACGACAACGAAAGCCAGTGGTCCAATAGTTTTGATATCCCCACCCAAGAATCGAGTCAGGCTGGATTTACCCGCTCTTGGAGATTGAGCCCCTGTGTAAATCGTCGGCCGATTAAAAATGAGTGAATAGGTGTCTCGAGTCTTGCTGACACCTCAACTAAGTACGATATATGCAGGTTCAAATGTTACATTTTTCACAGTTACAGTTTCAAGAGCAACATTTTGATTGACATGGACACGTGTAGGACATCTACACGTGTAATGCTTGCGGGCCCAGAGTTGCCCACCACTCTTAGCTGATCTTGTCACTGCACACTAACCCTGTCTCTGTCCAAAATGGCGTTCTCTATGCAGGCTCCTGGCATTGAAAAATCACGAAAAAGTAACACACGGCTCTCGACTTCAATACAACAACGCTCTGCTGACAAAATTTTACACTAGTCAAAATGTTTGAGTCAGCCTTAGAAAAAGAGGGAGAAGTGAGTGTACCTGGCTATACAGGCGACTTGAGCTGCTCAACAAAAGTTTTACAGTACTGTTGTATGTGTGATGACGGTGGCGAGATGATTTTCTGCTGTCTCTGCGATCAGTCGTTCTGCTTCAATATATTGGAAGACGTGAAGGACAATCCCGAAGTAGAGCACTCGGATGGCCAAAGCGATGACGAGGACAGTGTCCCAGAGCATCTTGTTGAAGGCGCTTGCTTTACTGTGCCTCGAGAGATGGCAAAGGTCGCGACGAGACACTTCCGATGCCCGACGTGTATATCGAAGCACCCGGAATACCCCTTGGATGTATGTGAGCAGCATTTTCCAGCAATCCGATCTTATTTGACGATTCATCCCTGTTTTAGTATGTCATAAATCGAGGCAGCAGATCTACGCAGCGAATGAAAATTAATGCTGATCTGGTGGTTATCATTGTCAGCCTTCCCAGCTTGGCCACTCGAGGCAAGGACATTTTCAATACAATCAAATCTCAGCTCGGGTCCTTTGAGATGGCTGTGAGTGGTGAAAAATTATGCGTTGTCCCCTTAACTTACGGTTAGGACATAGGTGAGCTGCTACGAAATAGACCTACCACTCACACTTAGCAGTTCCGACATAAGGACCATATTATCGTGAGTGCAATGCTATTTGAATAAATATCTGCTTACCATAGAACCCAGCTCCGAGTTTAAATATCACCTTGCGTTTCTGTTCCTTACTGAATCGAGTCCCAACGGTGGCTGGTGGTTCGAAGATGCCTCCATGGCTCATCCTTCTGTCAGGGACCAACCGGCGGAGCCACACCAGGACTCGGAAGGACGCTGGCTCTCTTTGATCCTGAAGCCGTATACCGATATTGCCAAACGAGCAGTCTCAGCTAGGGTATTTGGGTTATGCTGCGGGATCAACCTCACCGCTCCAGGCGTTGTGCAAGATATAGCCGGGTGTCTCGATGAGTGAGTCTAGTCTGCACTACAAGCTCTATCACTGACCAGACGTCTATCAGCTCAAAGTGGGACTCGATTATCTTGCCGACTGCGTCATCAGTTACACCTGAGGAGTATGCGTGCTTTTTCCCGGAGCTGTTCATGCAGCTATACTACAATACTTCGCCGCTGAAAACTGCTTTGCTCAACACTTGGTCTAAGTCAAATCGCGCCCGGACTCACAGTGATCTTTTGGTAATCGAACATCCTAGCGATCCCACCAAACGAACGGTTCATAAATACAGCTACGCCCCTTCCGCGAGTCGTCCATGGGGAATCGACACGCCTCTGGCTTGCTCGTTCTGCAACTGCCAGGAAGACGACTCTCAACTTACATGGGTTCGCTCACGGGAGAGACGGTCTCGAGCTAAGGTGTTTGGGGAGTACTTCACTACCTTGCATTCGTCGTGCAAGCACACGGTCCTCTACTTGGCGGTCTTTGCGAAAGACTTTAAATTGATTCGGATCAGCGGGACCAAGGTAGCGGTGCAGGTCTACTCCGAAGAGCTGAGGTGTTTCCCGCTAGACAATCATGAGCGGTTCCTGTTCAAGGTGGCCAAGGTAAGTCGTCATCGTTTTGACATAGTAGTATCACACGGGTCCCCAACTAGAGTTTTACTGACGTTTGCCTAAACAGTATGACCTAAATCTCAAGGGCAGGGGCAAGACTCACGAACGATATCCCCCGAGCCAAATGAGTAAGCAGGGGAGAAGGTCTAAACAAAGCAAGAACGCGGAATACTACTCGGGTGGTAGGCTGCGGCTGCCGTTCGAACATTCCTCTGCATGGACAGTAGCAGGACGTAGAGCACAGGAGCATGCTAACGCTGGCCCATCTTCGAATGGCTCGACCGCTTGATTTCTTTGTTCCTTTCTTGTATATCTTGTTATCATCAAACCTTGACGATATATGATAAGCACGAAAATCGGGGGATGAAAATGGTGCATTGGAACAAACATGAACAAGCGCCGTATTATCATGGACTTCGGAACAAGAGCATATGAGAACAGAACTGGGGCAATCAAGGCTTGAAATAGGGAATTTCGGCCGCATATTTCCCTGTCGAGTGTCGAAGATAACCCAACAAACTGCTGTCATCCAGCTCCCGACTTCGCTCACAATATGAACAAGTTATGAGGATCGAAACCTCACTAAGTTTGGCCCCCGATTTCCCGTCATGCATTACCTTCCATACTTTTTGTCTCGGTCGACCACTAGATGTACCAGGAGCAGGCGCTTTGCAGTCGCAACTCGACAAAACGCTAGGGAGCTCTTTTCCCAGAGGACGAGTCGCGAACGGCGAGTAACAGAACAGCACCGGGCGGTCCTGTCGATCGAAATACAAGAGGTCGGTGTGCGTGCTGGCCAAGTCGTCTCTTAGCCACGCATCAAGTAGGCCGATGCGCCGCCACTCCGAAAAGCCCAGCAGCGTGACAGACACATGGGACAACATGTTTACCAGGTACGCGGGGAGCATGCGTTGATTCATGGTTCCGACCAAGCAGTGGACCAGCTTTGAGCTGAAACAAACGGGTTAAGGATACTCTGGAACTACAGCCCTTCAATTGGTTGCTTACCCTTTCACCCACTGCTCAATTTCCAGAACGTTTTTGACAGAGTCGTAGACATGGCCACAGGCTAGCAGGAATCCAGCCGCAAATGCAGCATTGCTGAGCACCGCTCTTGCAGGGCTGAGGGTTCTGTCGAGAAACTAAGAAATATCTCAGCCGGTATTACGCTGCGATACTCTGCTCACATACCTGCGCGGGACTGAGTTCTAGGTTGTCGGTGAGCTGGTAGTGTCTTTGCCCTGAGGTGCCATGCGTGACGTATATGACCAGAGCTCTGTAGCTCATGGGCTCCCATTTACTGTCGGAAGGGGTTGAACAATTGAGAGAAACGGTCAACTGACACATACCATGTAGTGGGTAGCTCGGTGTTTGGGTCCAGGGATTGTAGCCTCACGGGGACGGAGTGATACTGCGTGGAGAGCCAAAGAAGATTTCTGTTAGACCTTATCCTGAGAAAGAGGACGACAACTTACCGCCCAACCTAGAGCTTTCCAGGCACTGGTGACGTTGGTGATAATATGTTCCGCCATCGGCCAAAATTGGGATAGATAATAAACAATCAGGACCAGGCGGGGAGTTGACACGGGCTGAGTATGAAACATTGGCGTGCGTTTAACGAAATGCTAGCCGTGCTTGGTAGGTCAGGCCTTAAACTAGACATGTGGGACAAACTCACCGGGTATATCCCGCTATTGTGGTCATAACATCTGAAGCATTCAAAAGACTTGAGCCGTTCGGCGAAATCGATCGCGGTAGGCTTGCTCGAAAAATAATCCAAATTTATACACATTCGGCCGTTCGGAGCGCCAGGGATCTCGAAGCAAAAGTAAGTACCACATTTGCAACATGCACCAAGCACGTCCTCCAGGCCGATAGCGCACTGGCTGCAGTTTGGAGTACTGAGCGGTGGCAGCTCATCTAGATGTGTTTCGACCGGTAGAAGAGGCTCCGACAACTGCAAGCCACAGGGTGGGTGACACTAACCGTCTCAATAGCTGAAACGTACCTCAGCCCAGATATCGATCGCCGAATGTTGTACCATCGCACTCGGATTCTGGTGGATAGCATTAAGTTCGGAGGTGCTCCAAGTTTTTAGAAACTACGCACTTTGTCTAAAGCATTTATGATAGCCCTGGAGCAGAGCTGAACATCCATCTGTAGATGAAAATCAACCCTATCGGCGAACTCCCCTTCCGGGAGAGGGGACGGATCGATAAACACAACAGCACCTTCAGACTCGTGTACTTTTCAGGCTATTTCTGGCACTACAGAGCTGTACGCGGTCCCCGTAGGCCTCGTACCGATAATCAAAAGTGTGTCGCAGCCTTCGATTTCTTGTGGAAAGGACGTGTACAGCCCTTCGATCAAAAATTCCGGGTCGAGACTCTCATCCCACCTGACCGAGGGGCGCAGATCATACACTTTGGTGGTGACCCGTTTCTTGGCCCTCACCTGTGCCTCCCCTACAAGACGCTGAACCGGCGAAACGTGCGCAGGATATAAATGGGCTTACGTTTTTTCTGACATGAGGGGCATGGTACCGGATGACGAGCCAGGAACGCCTCGTCAAATGTATTGACTTCCTCCCCGCTAATGTCAGGACAGCTACGTTCCAGACAGGTTAAGACCCGGTTATCGCCGTGAACCATCGTGACCTTCTTTGCCAATTGTGGAAACTGGGCGGTTTCTAAGCCATCTACGTTCTTGGTCACGCACTTACGAAGTCTTCCTGCCTCCATGAACCTGTTGAGGAGAAGGTGAAAGGAAGATGGACGGGCAAGTCGTGCGTCTATACGTCTCTTGGTTGCGAAGTGATTGAGGTGTTGAAGGCGCTCTCCTTCAACTCCTTCAGATTTGGTTAGGAGATCCGACCCTCTGATCGCACGTTTGCGACCAGCAGAGGGGATCACTTCTTGGTCCCAGAAACCATTCGGGGATCGCAAATCCTGTGCGGTAGGGTTAAAGGAAATGGATCAGCGCGCTGAATATCAGTTATACGAGGAGTAGCAATCGCTAACTGGTAGGCCAGACTCAATGGATACACCCGCTCCACAAAAAATGATGAGATTTTTGCTCGCCGCTATTCCGTCGATCACCCGCGATCCAGTAACTACCCCAACTGGAGTCGTGAAGTCGGAAAGAACCTTTTGTGGCTTCATGCTCTCGCAAACAACCTAGCGAGGTGAGTTGAAGTGTGGAGAAAAAAATGTTCAGCGTGGTTTTGCGCGCAAGGTCAACGTGAAGCGAAGTACGTGATTAATAATAAACGCACACGCGATGATTGCCACGTGGCAGCTCGAGATTTAAAGAGTGTTTGGACACTCTACCCAAGCGACGTCTGCTCTGCCTGGAGTGTAAGCCGCCCATTCTTGGTAAATACCGCCGTCAGCATATGATCCGGGGCAACCACCGGCTAAGCGCTGCCGTCCTAGCGGGCTTGGGAGGGGGAGGAGAGTCGCGAACTCACCAATACACTTGTAAACACGCATTATGTACTTAATAAAAGTTGTTCTGCGGGTTAAACAGGCCTGGTTTTCAGTGTTGGGAAAATGAAGATCGAAGCGTGTCAAGTCGGACGAAGGGCATAAGATTGTTAGGGCTGTTTAAGGCCCAGGCCTACTCCATTAAATTGGTAGCTACGTACCTTGGAGGGTTCTTGCCACCGACCCGAGTCACTACTGTTGTCGATTTGCTGTATGAAAGAGCCACGTCACACCAAAGGTGAAGCAAGACGATTACAAGGCGTCCCAACGAATGTACATGCCCAAATTCCGACGCAGCATCAACATCGTCGCCAACACCACCTCATCTACTTATGCCTAAGAGAAGATTTCATAGGAAGTGCAAACGTGTTCTTTAACCGCTGAACAGTAGAGATACATCTAACCTTTTTAATGACTCCGGCAGGAGCTAGAGTTTGAACCTGTTCTGGACGACATTCATAAATGTATGATAGGCAAATACAAGCAAATTAGAGGTCCCCAAGTCCACTGGAGCCTCCGTGGGAAGTAGAGGCGGCTTCAAGCTAACATCTGGCCAAAACTAGGCTAAAGTGATACATCGGCCAGATTTAACATTACCGGGCCCTGGCCATGCGCCTGCTCCATTGTTTTCTCTTGGGCAGCCGCTCGTCCTGCAGAGACCATGGCCGCCTCTGGCATTCAGTTGTCGCAGGCTCAGAGTTAATCGCCTGTGATTCCTCACCAGGGGGTTGATGCGTTTCGTCATCGAACGGGCTGGACAGACGAAGCCGTTTCACCGCTTCCTCATGGACCTGCGATTGGCCTCTCTTCAAGTCGAGGGAGGGTCGGCTGGATCGGCTGGGTTTCGAGCTCGGCCATTCGTCAGGAGCTTGGTCACACCACCAGTCTGGTCGAGGAGCTTCACTCGGCCACCTCCGAAAAGCGCAGCACTCGACCTGACCACCGAGGCTCTTCAAAATAGTGTCCCAGCTCCCGGAAAAGCATCCGTGGGGTAAAAACATAACGTACTCGCCCAGCGGAGTCTTCAGCCACATACGAAGCTCCCTGTGTTGAACGGTGAGTATGATTATACCAAGGATTAAGCGGGGAGAATGAGGTGCAATAATCACCAACTGTGGCACGTCATACCCCGCCGGCTATTTAACAAAGGCTGTTCAGATGTTGAGCACTCACCCTCCACGAAAGCGGCTGTCTTGCCTGAATCGGATTTCCTGGATTCCACGTATATGAAACCACAGCCACGGCATCCGAGTAAACCAGCCGCATTGAGCAAACAGGCTTCCTCTGCCAATCAGAGAAGCGGCAGCACCCACAACCGAGACTCCTTGCCAGTCTTGAGCGGCAAACCTCTCTGCCACATTGCCACTGAGACGATGGTCAACCACAAAGACAAACGAATCGAGGACACGTAAGAAAGCTGCATAAAGTAAACCCGTGAGTATAGTACAAATAGACAAAGCCCAAACTCACAACCAGCCTTGACACCAGCATCCTGCTCAGATACAAGCAAGTTTGCCTCTGCACAAGCTGATTCGATTGTTGAACCGTCCTTCTTAGTGAGACTCATAGAAGTTTGGAGCGCACCAGTAACAGAGGACATGGTAAGGACGACAGGGAAATAGTCTTTGGAACTCCACAGAGACAGATCGTACCACGTGACTAGACCAGACTGCAATTAAGCCACCCGTAATACAGCCGTTTGCGAATGTCATGGACTCCGCACTTTTGCGCGTCCCGCTCCACGGACTATTCCATTAATCAAACCTTGATTAAACCTGTACACAAACCAAACACAAAACCCTGGCTGTCGGGAAACGAGCTATACCTCAGCAACAAAAGGAATACGGTATGAGGCATATAAACAATATATTCAGAATCGCACCGTCTGTCTGAGCAACTCTATGTACATAATTTGATTAAAATGCGAGCGCAAAAATCGACCCTTACCAGCAGTGTATGGGGAACAGAAGTGTTTGTAAGCAGCAGGAGTGGGCATTGATCCACTGTCGAAATGTTGGCCTAAACCCCTGGCTTTCCCCTCATTCCTTTCAGGCTCTCACTCTTTAATATGTTCAGAACTCTCGATCCCAACCCAGTGCGATAAGGGGATTACCGAGCAATCTAAGCCAAATATTTGGCTGTGATGTCAATAAGAATCAAATGTGGTTATCAGCGTGGATTAATGTCTTGCCGTACTGACAAGCCGGTCTCATAAGGATCCCTCAGGTGTCCGATATCGCAGCTCTAGCATTGATTAAGAACGTGGCCAATTGTACATCTATTTAAGAGATTAGTGATAAATGTAATAGCATCGGGGATTATACGGCGGGTAGGAATAGGATGCAAAGTCCACCAGCGAATATTGACGGTAAGGATACGATGTGTATCTCTTGCAGGCGTTGCATCGCATTCTAAACTTGACTGGTATTGGAATTTCGGTTTTCTCCTAGCACCTTGAGAATACTGCAAAAACCGTGCATGGTTGTGATCGCCTTGTAATAGGTTACAAGTTGGTTATGGTAGCCGATCATGTAGGTATGACATTCGGTTCCTTTCTCCTTTTCGGTCTATAGAATCCATATATAGCCTCAAACTATTTTAGCGAGCAATCCAGCTAGATTCAGATATGTACGCATGTCCAAGAGGCTACCGGCAATCGAACGAAAAGCATGAACACTATTCTCCCTCCCGCTCTCGGGCCTCGTGACCATCTACATGTCGCGGCGAACGAATGGCCTCTGCATCAGCCACAAGCTGTGCCATACTCGATCCACCTGGAATGGCCATAGCACGAGGATGATCGTATGAGTACGGGAACACTGCGCTAGAGTTGTATCTTTTGAATACCGAAAAATAGCTTACATGGATGGTGCATACCGGCTCAAAAAACATGCGAGATCTGCCACTTCTGCACCATACACCGGCGCTTCAAGGAACGAGAGGGTATTGAGGTAGAAACCGTCATAGTTGAAGCGCTTGTCCTTACTACCGGGTTTGACATTATACCGATCGCCTGGCTCGCGGAGCGTGAAGCGCAGCTGAAATGTGGTTAGAGAAGATTATGAATCTATAAAACGTAACACTTAGCAGCATAGCAGTATATGCCATGGCCGGGGGGGGGGTAACCGAGGACATTCCAACCTTTGCGCCTTTACCTCGTTCCCCGGATCCAGGTCGGTCGATTCCGGGGCCAAGACCGGTGAAGATTGCTTGCAGAGCCTATTTTGAATCGTCATTTAGCCATAACGTGAGCGTAAAGTGTAGAGAACTGGCCGAGATGAATATATCATTACACATGTAGCCGTCAAAGGCCAAGTCGCCGTTCTCATGAAAAATAAGGTTGGCATATAATCCCGCAAAAGCTTCGTCGTACTTCGCTTCAGCATGACCTAGGTTAAGATGTTCACGAAGTCTGTTTTGAATTTGTCAACTCCGTGATCTCAAAACGGTCTGTAAGCAGCTCCCATAACTCACTGAGCGTTGCTAAGGTCAAGGTTCTTGGTTCGCAGTAGAGTCGCACAGAAATTGTCGCTCCACCCAGCTGACTTGTACTTCTTTAGTTCCGGGTGTCTGAGCATCAGGGAGGAGAGAACTGGTTTATCATCAGACCGTGCTTGGCTCCGTCCGCTAGCGGGCTGGGGAGAGAAAAATAATTAGTCTATTTGGCCCACCCCATCCCCTGGCTTCCCTTGCGGCACAACCTCCTGCGGAAGTCAACGTCATATTGCATGTCTTGAAGCGACACTTTCAGTGTCTTGACGATACTATCAGGCTCACATAAGCCATTGTAGATTTTCTCTAGTGCTGGAAAGCATTTTAAGAGCCAACGATCGCAATCTCTACATATCGTGAGAGGCAGGGATTGTAAAGCAAACACGCAATATCTATGACCTGACCTTGCTCTCAATCCGAGTAACATCCTTCGTCTCTCTCTGTTCAGAAACTGGCAGACACGCATGCAACAGTTGCCAATATTATATTTCCATTTTCCGGGATCAGCACATGTCGGCTCGCCCACTGGTTCTACACTGGTGGGGTCCAAAAGTCGCTCTTTGATCGCACGGGGCTTGCCAAAAAAGTGATACTGGCGCCTGACTTCAATCCCAACCACTTTCGCGGCACAAATGTCAACAAGCAAGTTGACCGTGCAATCAACTTGCTGGATGTCAAAAACCTGCCGCAGGAGTCAAAGAGATGAGCGCTATCCTTGGAGACTGTGCTGACTGGCTCACATGAATGGTTGAGATCTCGGTTCCGAAATCTCGAACTGGGCGTCGCCCTCTTCCACCATTAATTACTGGGAACCAGAATATCATGGCCATTGCATCTCAATCTCTGGCTTTTACACTCGTAGCCTCACACAAATAATTCGTACTCGTTTTGCCAAGCCTCAAGATGAGTATTCCGGTGTGTTCCATTACGGAGTCCCTTTCGAGAACTGGTGGACCCTAGGGCCGGGAATTCACCAGAGCGCCTGTACGATGAATTATACACTGGCGATGTATGGATTCGAGAACATGCGGCACTTCAGCGGTCTCCCTTAGTGCCAGGGTGTAAATATGAACGTGTCATTGCTGCGCTTATGCTCTGGTCTGACTCGACACATCTGGCACAGTTTAGCCAGTCGAGTATTTGGCCAATATATGTCCATTTTGGCAACCAAAGTTGGCACGCCGGAAGCCACTTACTCGTAGCCGTGAACACCTTGCTTACCTCCCAAAGGTACATAAAAATCTGCTCAATAGGTTATTCATTATACGTTAAGTTTATTGCTAGATCACCGGGCTTCTCAAACTTGAATTGAAGCGGCATTGGGAGGGCGAGCCGTGACGGATGATATGCGAGCGCATATAAAGCGTGAAATCTCCCATGCATGTTGGCGGGAGCTCTTGGATGATGGATTTGTCAAAGCTTACCGGGAAGGAATGGTGCTTATTTGCCCAGATTGTGTTACGAGGCGAGTTTACTCCAGAGTTTTGACCTACTCAGCAGATTACCCAGAGAAGTAAGTGCGATAGTACTTTAAGTGCATATTGCTAATGACGTATCTTTCCTTTAGTGTGCTGCTGGCATGCATGCGCACCAACGAAACCCTCCTTTCTCCTCAGGTACTTGTTGTAAAAGCGCACATTCACAAGTTGAGAAGTGCTGAAGGCCGTAACACTCGAACAAACCAGCCACGGTTGCACAATAATGCGCACTGGGATAATGTCAAGGAGGCTCGCCGCCTTATACAGTATGGGACAAAACCTCTTACATAGAGTGGTACCCATGTCTTGTAACATCTATAGCTCTATGAATAAAGAATCTAAATTGTTGAATTAAATACCACCAGATAGCCACACAGAAGAGCTATCGAACGCATCCAGACATATAAAATACGAAGCAGAGATCACAGAGATACGGGTAATACAAAAGCATGGGCGTCTGTAAGAGGTTTTGTCCCTTGGATTTACCCTCTCAATAGCTACCTGGTACTCTGTGTCTAGGTAGGTTAAGTACCCATTGGTTGTATAACATCTTAGATCTGCATGGGGTCTGCCATATGTGAGAAGAGCAGCCCACCAGCCGATTTACCCTGGGTGGGTGGGTGTTACTCAAAACGGTACTGGGCAAAAGAGATTCGGCCCATACCAGGAGTCAAAAAGGGGTTCAGGGCTCTTCTAACACCCATAAACCAGAAGTTATAGACTGTTTTTAAAGCATAACTAAGCTTATATGGCATAGAACCCATGGTTTAGCTGTTTCAGACAGTGTAACAGGTGCATATAAGGGGCTGAAGATGCATAAAATGACAGTTTGCTACCCACAGGGAAGCAGTACTTGCTTCAAAATGGGCAAAGGGTAAACATGTACAGCTGGTCCAATTGAAACACCAAGCTCTGCGTGTTTACAAGGGTTGGAATAGCACCAAAATGTCTGCAAAAAGAGAGGTACCTAAAACACCACATCTCACCCTGTCCACCTTGACTCAGAAACAA
>WSLM01000011.1:0-61286 GCA_019677335.1 Ceratobasidium sp. UAMH 11750 | reverse complement strand
GCCCCCCCCCACCCCCCCCCCGCGCCCCCCCGCCGCCGCCCCCCCGCCCGCCCCCCCCCCCCCCCCCCCCCCCCCCCCCCCCCCTTAGGGCAAGCTCTTTCACAAGAAATTAGCACAGATGTCGAATAGGCCGCCGAACACTTTCTTGACCCACAATGAATTGACCGACCGTGTCCTGCGGCCTTCGTGAAACACCCGCTTCATGGGAAGCCACTCCCATCAAGGTGATCCCTGTAGCCACTGAACTCAGTCGGACTTTCTGAGGTGCTTCATGAGGCCTCCGTCGGCTAAAAATAAATGGCAGAGAACTCAATCCTGCGCTAAGTCATCCAGTAAGCTGTCGTGCTATGCACTCACAGTGTCGTGGTTGGATTGCGAGATTCTTGAAGGGCACTGAGCGCGAGTACAGTACAAGGCAAGAGGCGAAGGTGTATTACACTGCCACCGGATCGGCATTTGGCCGGCAGATGTGCTGATCCCAAGGCGGCGGCTGGTGCCTTGATGTAAATTGGATTGTGAGCGCCTTGGCGTCCAAGAATCGAATATGATATTTCTTGAATGGTTCGTGAATCACGATCCATGGCGCTTTGGCCCTCTTTTCCGCTGCCTGGTGGCCGAGCTATTTGGCGACCAATTGGTAAGGGATAACATGTTTTTCAGTTGCCACGCGATTAGTTGTGCTCCAAATGCCCAACCGGTCGCAGTGGGTTAGTTAGTGAGCGAGTAGAATAAATGCATGCAGGTGAAACTATAGGTTATATGCGCAGGGGTGCCATCCGGGCAGATTAAACACCCAACGGGGCTGCGGGAGGGTGTGGCCCATGGGTGTATGCACCTGTGGCGCAGGAGTCTGGTCTCTGACGGGTCCGATCGTACACAAAAGAGATGCATTCCGAGGACTGTACCAACCCGGGCACTCTCTGGAGTCTAGCGCGGGCGTAATGCGTAAATTCTGCGTGGTGTTTCAAGCCTTTTTCTGAAGCAAATCGCGTATTTTGAGGATGTTTGTGGCCGACTTGTACAGTATAGGTGGTAATTTGGTTCTCGGCCAACAGAGCGCAAGGTGTCTCTCAGAGCTGAGAAACTCTCTGTCCTCAACTCTGATAACTTAAGAAATTGCTTTGTGAGTCCAACTTACTAGACAAACTCCGGGGTGTGTTGATAAAACCGCTGCAATAGCCGTTTACCAGGGGCTTGGTTGTCAGTCTGCACCATTAAGAGCCAGAAGACTCGGCCAGTTTATCGTTTTGGAAGTTTCTGCTGCTCGGGTCGGTGGGTCGCCGTCTTGGATTGGGCGGTTGCTGCAAGAGTCACATCGTCGTGGCAAAGTCCACACTGGATGGATTTTCTTGACTAGTCCACGGAAGATGGGATCATGGGTAGGGGTGTTAAAAAGACTGGGCCAAACCAACGATAACCGGACGAAACCAAGCTGCGCATAGATACATGGATTCCCAGCGTATATTTTGGATACACGGCAAGGCAGGTTCTACATCGCTTCTCGTTTCCTGGGTGTCGCACGCAGGATTGTGTCTACTCTGTAAATCCAACGATATCAGAATATATGACGAGCACAGCGCAGAATAGGGGGGCATACCGGAGGATCATTTCAGTCGCTTCACTTGCACTATTCACAACTTGGCGCTTGAGCTTATAACTTTCCGTAATTCCAAGCTCCCGCATAGAACCAATCGTTGCTGCGTTCATATCTACGAAAAGACTTTTAGTCAAGTGATAAACTGAAAATCAGGTCCACGTACCCAGCCCAGACTCGTTCTTGCCAGCATGATGAGCAGCCCTTAGGCGCGCAACAAGATCGGACGAATCATATCCAGCATTATCAGCGAGGATGGTAGGGATCTGGGCACAGGGGTTGGTTGCAGTACATTAACCTAAGATTTCAACTCACCTGCCTCAGAGCCCTGGCAAAGGACTCGACGGCGATCGCTTTCTTGCCTTCAACTTTCTTCGCCGCTTCCTCTACCGCACAGCTCATGAGCATCTCCGCGCACCCACCCCCGAGAACAATCCGAGTCTCCTTGACAGTTTGAGAGAGAACGCTCAGAGCATCATGTAGGGATCGCTCTGCCTCGTCAACCATCTGAGAAGTAGAGCCGCGGAGAACGACCGTGCAAGCTTCACCAGCGGCGACCCCAGAAAACTTGATCAACTTCAGGTTGAAAGGTGCCATGGATCAGATCGGTTGCGAGGCTGAAATGTAAACTAGACGTACCTTGTCCTCTCCAATCATAATCTCCTCGATCACATCGCATTTCCCAAGTTTGACCAATTCAGGTCGATCAAAGGTACTGGCGATTTCTCCGCCAGTCACAAGACTTAATCGCTCGACGCCCTCGAAATCTGCGTGCTCAATAACCATAATTCCGGCCTCGGTTAATAGAGACTCGGGATAATTATAGATCAGTTGCCGGTTGACGAATACGTTGATCCCATGCGCAGCAATTGCTTGCACCTTTGCCTTCATCTTGTCGCGTTCGGCACGCTCGAGTTCGGCAAGTTTGCCCGTTCCGTCCACTTTGACACGGGCACCAAAGATCTTAATCTTGTCTGTGTCCATAGCTAGGGGAGTATAAATCAGACGAATGAGGGAAAATACTGAAAATAGTAAACATACAAGTATTAGCGATAAGGATCTTGGCGTTCTCCAGACGCTTGGGGCTGTTGACGGCGAGCAACTTATTGAGAATAAAGCCTGTACATGTCGCCAAAACTCAGCAACAGACTTTATAGTTAGACTAAATGACGTGCCTTCGTCGAGGTAAGAGTCTGTGAGCTTGCCGCCGAGCTTTTTGATTATTTGGATGTGCTCAAGATCCGTTGAACCCTGCAGGCGAGTTTATAAGGCTCACTAGGAAACAGCACGACAGGACACTGGCGCACCTTTAACCTTAGGACAGCATCTACTGCAAGGTTTGCAAAGTAATCCTTGTCTTGGGATAGAACCTTGGAGGAGAGGGTCGTTCGTGCAATGTTAAATAGGTCGGTACGGAACTTTTCGGCATCAGAACTAGTACCCGAATGGCATATCAGTCTAGTGAATTCACAAATCTATCTTATGCTTACCCATTGTCCACCGCTGACGCTTCGAGAGCTTTCAGTGCAGCTGCACTCGCAATCCTGTACCCTTCGATGATCGTCTGCGGATGAATTTTGGCCATAACTAGTTTCTCTGCCTCTCGTAGCAGCTCGGACGCAAGTACACACACGCTGGTTGTACCATCCCCGACTTCATCATCCTGAACCTTGGAAATGTTAACGAGGATTTTGGCTGCAGCGTTATCGAGTTGGATCGATTTGAGAATGGTGGCCCCATCATTCGTAACGTTAACTTCGCCAGTAGATCCCGATTGGAGAATTTTGTTCATCCCTTTAGGGCCAAGAGTGGATTTGACGACGTCTCCAATAGCCATTGCACCCACAAACGACGAGAGACGGGCGGTCTCGGCGCGTTCTTCAGTTGCCTGTACGTGTGTGAGCTATTGTATAATGTGCAGCTAAAAGCACCTACTTCTTCGCCGAAAATATTCATGGTGGCCAGATAGGTGAGTTAGAGACGCGAATCGAAAAGTGGACGCGTCGGAAAGGGTTTAGATTACGTACAGATGGCTGGTCACGCGCTTAGGTCTCACGCTCAAGCGCCTGTCGCTCGATTCTCTTGCAACTTTCATTCCAAGTTCGCTTTCCTTCTTAAACGAGGTCAAGGTGCTCTTTGGGAACATCAACAACGTCTAGAATAGCTATAGGTCCGCTCTGTGTGCCTCTTGAACTGCGGGACTTGGAATGAATTTACTCAACTCAACAGGATCGACCCGGAATGAGCACTTCCACCCACTATCTTACCGTCTCGCGAGTCACAAAAGACTTTAGACATTTAACGCGTGGCCCCAGGTTTCAACAAAGATCTCGTAGTCCTAGTATTATCAGCTCAAGGCCCACTTTTCCAAAACCAAGCGACCGCATCAAGTACTGGAACATTGTACCGGGGGACTTTGTTCGCGTAGTCCGAGGCGCGAATGCCGACAACCAGAAGCGAGAGGTGCTAAGCATAGATAAAACTAGGAACTTGGTCAACGTCAAAGGAATCACCGTAAGTACTGCATAATCCTACCGAGTTGAACCGGGTCTTATACCCATACCCATTCACAGAGGAGTCGTGGATCAGACGACAATAAGGCTCGCGTTTCCAAGCCCATACACTATTCAAACCTACAGCTTTTTGTCGGAGCATACGAGTTCCCCGCCAAGGGTGGAGAGGAACCAAAAACTGTAGAGTGCGCCTGACGATGACATACCTGAAGCAAGTCAACTCATCATACATGTACTAGTGTATATGCTACACGCTTGTCGACCTCCACTCCGTTTTATCTCCCCGCAGCCCGTCGCTGGGTCTGGAGTCGCTATGCCGCAGGCACCAGCCCCGAGCTGCCCACTCCCGAGGGTGTCGCTCCTCGCAAAAATCGAACCAAGATCAGTTGGCCAGATATCCAGAAACGTCTTCCACCTACCGTGGGTACGTCATGCTTACTTACCTCTAGCTGTGTTTATGTACTTATTGCATTCGTTTGTAAAGAGTTCGATTACGACACGGCTCCAAGTGTCGTTAAAGAAATAACCTGGAAACCCGCCGACATCTCCCAGTATCTGCTCTATCCACCTTACTTTCATATTCCCGCACCAGAGTCGCAGCAACGCATCACACCCGAACAAAAAGAGCTTGCGGCACGAGCTCGAGCAGTACAAGACGCTTATATCAGGGGGGAAAGCGATGCAAGCGTTCCGATGGAACAGTATCTGGCTAGGGAGCTGGCGAACCCGCATTCTCGTGCGAGGAAACAGGAGCGCTGGCAGAATGCCAAAGAGGAGAGAGACAGATTGCGTGTGAGATTTATGAGGGCTGCCAAGGAGGCTCGGTCTATGGGAGGTGAGATCCTTCTCTACGTGAACCTTGACTCGGAAATGACGTGTGACATACACAGGTTCGACTACTTCGGTAGGTCTAAACCTGACCAAGACGCAGGCTGCACGAGAAGGTGCATTCTTGTTCGAGGCACATGTCCGCAAAGCCGAAAAGGCTCGACGATTGGAAAGAGCTGTGCAGCGTGGTGCAGTAGCAAAACTTGCAAGGAAGAAAGCGAGAAAAGCGCGCAAGGCGGCGAAGCGGGAGGAGGCACTTAGGAATCTGGTCCTGGAATCTGCGCCAAACCAGGTTTTGCCACCGGCGTCAGTATAATTGCATTACATTATTCCATGCGAGCAGTAAACTTGAAATCAGATCCATCATTCTCGGTGTGCCTTGTTTACAACCAAGAACTGGGTATAAATGTCCAACTAAATGCTCGACTCTCAGCTCAAGAAAGGATTACATCCACACACCATCCTCCTTACGGCAAAGCTTGCTATACTTCCCGTCATCAACCCGCCAGTAAGGCTGAATTGCGCAACCGCCGCAGCCGTGTCGACTTGTTCAGTTCGTATGCGCCCATTGTGTTCCGTCGAAGACGCAGCCATCATGCACAAACTACAGCAGTGCCCGTTGGTCAAACCGAGAAGCGCAACGAGCACAAAAAACGCCAGGTCAGAGTTGATCAACGGGGTGTCTCCGCCGCCGCTTATGCCTACGAGTTCGCCGTCTGGGGTCCGGATGTTGCACATGAGTAGAATTGGGATGAAGAGGACTCGAGCGAATGAATAAGCGGCGAGGTGGCGGCGGCCCCAGATTCGTACCGCTGGGTACGCACAAGAAAAACGTCCTAGGTAATCGGCTGCGTTGAAAACGAAGAAATGAAGGGCGACGAATAACGTTTGGGTCAACGTGTTATCGGGAGAAGTGGATACTGGAGCGACGTAGGCTGTGACTGGAGGGAACACAGCCTATAAGAGAAACTGGTCAAGGAACGAGCGACAGGCACCTACAAAAAACTCACAAGAGTGACGGTAAAACAAAACCAGACAGCCAGGTTGTACGATTTGTTAATCTTGGCTACCTCCCAGATATTGACCCGATCCTTGACTTGGGGAACCTCTACCCCAAGATCCTCCACTGGGGTGCCCTCTCTCCCCTGTGCCGAATCGTCCTCGTCGCTGTATTCTGGTTGATCTGGCTCTTCCACAAGCAACACTTTACCCGCCTCCCATCTCTGCACGACTTCTGTGTATTCCGGGGTCCTCAGCAGTGCCGAATGAAAGATCAAACCGAATAACACAAAAGCGGTCGACAGTCCAAAGAATACTGCTGCCGGGCCGGCCTGAACCCCGCTCGAGCCCCCACCCGGTTCCGAGTTTGTGGCAGAAGAGAAAACGGCGCCAAGAAGTTGCACAGCACTAACTACAACGCCGACTACTCCCTGGCCAGCAAAGCACGCTTGCATGGCACCTGGGCCGAAAAGAGCTGCTAGCGCAACGACTGTTGTGTTGAGCACGCTTGCTCCGACGGCCAGAAGCACGCCAATGGCCATGACGAACGAGAAGTAAGACATGCCGGATATCCCGGATAGCGTCGACAGTGTCAAGATCAAGAAAAGCACGGTGAGTGCAGCTGACGAGGCGCGGATACGATAGGTCTTGGAGGCCGTGGCTGCCGTGGCGGTCACGTAGATGAGCATTAGAAAGTTTACTACTTGGTAGGAGACGGAAAGATAGGAGCTGAAGGCTGATCGCACGGGTGAGTTGGCGAGGCGGGAGAGGAAGTATGGGGTTGCGGTGATTAGACCTGTAGCTAAATCAGTTTGTGACAAGTTAGGCAGGAACGAGCAATGTACCGTTCCATGGGAGGAGGAAACATGCCCCGAGGACTATGAACGCTACTCGAATAGGCCTTCGTGTGTGAGGGTCGCGTGGCGGAGGTAGCGTCAGTGAACGAGACAGCCCAGATGCATGGGATCGTGCAAGTGACATTTGAGATTGAGCAAGTGGGTCATAGTCATCTTGGCCATCTTCCGGTGGTGAGTAGAGCCTCTCCTGCTCTTCAGGTGCGTCTCTCACATGTCGGGGGCGGAAGGACATCACAAGTAGTGGACGAGAGCAACAACAACCCTAGCTTAAAATGGCAACGTCCCAAATAAACCCAACTCGGCGCTAAACGGTAGAGGCACAAATCATAGCGTACGTTCGATGCATAAAATTGGGGGCATATCGTATAGACAGCGAGAGAGACCAAAGGAGGATAATACAGGTGGCTTTGGTCGAGCCAGATGGTGGGCAAAGGCACAAACTTATACCTTGAAACCCCTCGATTGCCTGCGGCCACGAGCCCGCTCGAACTAAAGGCGGCATAGATTCAGAACAGAGGGGGTGGTGGCGGGTAAATCGACTCACTTTGCGGCCCTTTGAAATAATGTAGGGCTTCTTGTTTTTGTGAGGACCTGGATGACGTTTGAGCACTCCCAGTTGGATGCATTGCATCTTGCTCACCCATTCCAAAGTGCTTGACAGCCTCGCGAGTATTGCGCTTTCCACGCAACAAGATGGTGTTCGAACCGGTAGGGGCACGAAGTGCGAGTTGATCCAGGGTGAGGACCTCTCCGCCCGCATTCAGAATGCGCTCGCGAGCCGCACGGGTGAACCGCAAGGCCGCAATGGAAAGTTTGGGCACCGTCAACAGCCTGTTGTCATCCGTTACGGTTCCGACAGTGACGACGACCTTGCCGGCTGCATCCGGATAGGTTGAGGTCTCTTTGGTGATGCGAGAGAGGGAAATGGGGGGCTTGTTGATCTTGGAGAGGAACAGGCGGCGGAGGATGACCTACCATTAATTCAAACGTTAAATCAGCTGGTACTCCGGTGATAATGCTATTTACTCACCTTGTTGAACTTTGCGTCGGTACGGCGGGCAAGGAATCGGTAAAGCTAATGATTTCAATGTCAACGCGCCGTTCCCTCCGTAAATAAATTGACGTACTTTGACCAGGAGCAGCAGGTAAGGATCCTCACTCTTGGGCGCGGTCCTGTTGCCCTTCTTGACGTGGTGGCGGTCGAGGTCAATACCCTGTGCTTAGAGCTTTAGAGATACATCCAGCACACACACTACTGTCCTCACCATTTTGGTCGGCGGTCTTGGTGGTGTCGGCGGCGCGGAGAATTGCTTCCGGATGACGACCCGGACTCAAAATGGTCGTGGCCAGCACCTTGCTCGAGCTGACATAATGCTCAGGGCCGGGCTTGTTTCTGACGTGTGGCGAGGAGAAATTAGCGCCTTGGCTCTGTTCGAACCTCCCTCCATCATCAACAACAGAAGTCCCACGTTTTAAAATGATGGTAAACGTTAACCCTACGCCGTCTAGTGCTGAACCTAACGCTGTTGCCTCCCAGTTTGACAACGGTGCTCATAGCGCAGATCCATACGCCGACGCGCCGTACAATCCCCCTCCCCCTGTTAGACCCGAGTCGCGTAACGGAGACTCGATGCCTTCCCGCGGTCGGTCTCGCAGCAGGAGTCCGGTACCGCGTAACCGCAGCCCACGCCGATACTCTCCCCCGCCGCGCAAGCGTTCTCCTCCGCCCCGCCCTCGTGGGACACCGGTGCGACAAGCGCTTGTTTAAAAATTGTTCAAAAGCTCATCTCTATCTAATTCCTCCAGAGTGCCAAGCCTTCCGCAGTAGTTGGAGTATTTGGACTCAGCATCCGCACGCAAGAACGCGACCTGGACGAGGAGTTTAGCCGCTATGGTCGTGTCGAGAAAGTGACCATAGTGTATGACCAAAGGGTGAGTAGTTATCTCGCTTGTAGCAGTTCGTTGTGCGCAACTACTTGTTACTTGAGCAACTACTGGTGTCTTCATTGATACTCCATACCTGACATTGCGCGACTCGATGGTGGTGAAAGATCCAGGGTCTTGTCTCGTGACCCGCGCTCAACATTTTGTGCTTTGTTCTCTTGTCATGTTGCGCGTTTTTAGACCTGATTCACTAACTTGCCGTGCTAGACTGACCGCTCCCGTGGATTTGGATTCGTGAGGATGAGTTCCGTGGATGAAGGTTCGGCGATTTGCATCCAGTTGTATAGGCAAATTTTGACAGGTTGTTCTTTTGATAGCTGCCCAGTGTGTCCAAGAGTTGAATGGTTTGGTAAGTGCTTGCTGATATTTTTATGAGCTTTGGCTGATCCAGTTTACAGGAGTTGAATGGGCGCAGGATCCGCGTCGATTATTCTACGACGGAAAAACCACATGCGCCGGTGAGTGTTTCGTCCCGCTGTCTGTCCTACTCATTCTTGACGAGATGTTGTAGACTCCTGGAGAATACATGGGCTATCGGTAAGTTACTCCTCTCTTCCGACCTATGACGTGTGCTTATACTTGGAACTCAAGGCGCTCGGAACATGACGATAAGCGTCGGTCCGAACGCTCTTCCCATTACGATGGTTATGGACGGGATCGCGACTATGGGCGTGATAGTCGTGACAGCTGGCGTGATCGGGATTATGGTCGCCGCGAATACAGGGATCGAGACTACCGAGACCGGCGCTCCCCTAGGCGTTCTCCTTCCCCGCCTCGTCGCAGGCGGAGCTATAGCCGTTCACCACCTCGTGGTTCTGGATCCAGCCCCTCACGGCGCGAAGATGCTCCGCCGGCCAGTCGCGATCTTGCCGACAACGGCAGGCGTTGGTAAGATAGCGACCCCTGGAGCCGTCTTGGCGTGGGCCTTTTTGGACTATTTTCTTCAAAGCAAAGCTCGTTTTATCCGGTTTCAAACTATTTTAAATCGATGTTGGCGTCGAGTCGACAGAACGGTGTTGGTTCATGTCAAGTCCTTCAATGATCCCGCTGTACTTTTGGTCGCGACTGCAAATTTACAAGACCGTCCTCTCGAGTACGATATGTTCCAAACGCAAGCCACGCATATCAGAAAACCATATTCGCCTCCGCAACCACAGGTTCGCGCAAATCAGCTGTCCAAAATTTGCAAGGTGAGTACCCGATTTAGTAACGTGTAGGTAAGTACCCGTGGATCCCCATTCGAGCCGCGAATCGTAGTTTTGTATTTAGTCGCTGTTGAGAATTTGAAGCATTGAGCAAAAACATTAGATGACTGTGATTATAACTGGTTCAAATCGTCATGCTGACATGCTGAGATCGATACCCACGTGACATTAATTTTGTCCGAGAACTCTACTCCCTCACCTCCGCTTCAAAATGCCCGGTGTGGCCTCTACTTCCACCTCTGGGTATGACACCCTGCGACGCGAAGACTCGTTTAGGTACCCATCGAAAACTGGAAACGAAGTTCCCATTTTACAGGAACTCGTTGCACCTCACATCGAGTCCTTCAACGCCTTGTTTAACGACTCGGGCTTGACATTAGAAGATGGAGATTCCAAGGGCTTGTTATCACTGGGTATCAAGGATATAGGCTCAAAGGTTGTGTTTGATGGTGCTGGAGTGATTGGCGAGGCTGATGGGATAGCATGGGGCAACCGATTATCAAGTAAGAGATTTGTTCGTTTTTGTTGGTACTTGACTTATATGACTCTGGTGGTAGTGCGAATAAGCGATATTACAGTTGCACGACCCATGGTATCTGATAAAGATAGAAACGTAGTCGAGCGACAGGTGTATCCGTCTGAAGTGAGTTGATGAAATATCTGAGATATGTAACGACTTACTTTGTCAATAGGCTCGGGAAAGGTTAACAACTTACAGGGGGAAGATGACGATTAAGCTAGCCTGGTCAGTTAATGGCGGGCCAGAACACGAGGAATCTCGGGAGTGTGGGTTGCTGCCCATTATGGTCCGAGTGAGTTGATTTATTTCTAACTTTTGCATTAAGAGTATTCACAACAGGCAAGTCCAACCGTTGCAACCTAAAAGGGTTCACATCCGCACAGCTCGTACGCAAGCACGAAGAGCCGGAAGAGTTTGGTGGATACTTTGTGATCAACGGCAATGAACGACTCATCCGCTACCTCATCTTGCCTCGAAGAAACCACGTCATCTCTGTCGTTCGCAACTCGTTTACGAACCGAGGGCCTTCGTTTACTCCATACGGGGTGTCTATCCGCTGCGTTCGTCCCGACCAAACTTCTGTCAGCAATCACCTCAACTATCTATCAAATGGTTCCGCTATGCTACGGTTCAGCTGGCGAAAACAGGAGTACATGATCCCTATTATGCTCATCCTCAAAGCCCTGGTCAGCGCATCGGATCGCGAAATCTTCGAGGGCGTAATTATGAAGGATTACGACAACACTTTCTTGACGGACCGAATGGAACTGTTGTTGAGGAGTTTCAAGGTGTTCAACTTGTACACTGGGGACCAATGCCTAGAATATCTGGGGGACAAGTTCCGTGTCGTTCTTGGGCAGCCAGAGGACCACGATAACATGACGCTGGGTCACTGGATGATTGAAAAAATTGTACTTGTACACCTTGAATCTCCCCGAGAGAAATTCCGGATGCTACTGTGCGTATCACTTTCCGGCTTGTCGATTCCCACTCACGCCCAACATCCCCACTAGTTTTATGCTACGAAAGCTATTTGCTCTTGTATCTGGTGACTGCGCTGCGGATAATCCCGACTCTCCACAACACCAGGAAGTCCTGCTTCCTGGTTTCCTGTATGGCATGATCATCAAAGAGCGACTAGATGAGGCTCTGAACCAAGTTCGCGCTCAGATTGCTCAAGACGTTCGCCGAAAGGTGGCGGCCGTGGACTTTATGGACAGTGCGTATCTGTGCACAGCTCGACTTTTGCACGTCCTAAACTACCCCTAATTAAAAGGCAGGTATATTATGAAAGTCATTCAGCGCACCAATTTCGATGTAGGAGCACGAATGTCCAACTTTTTGGCTACTGGTAATTTGATGTCGCCTACTGGCCTGGACCTTCAGCAGGCGTCCGGGTTTACTATTGTAGCGGAAAAACTCAACTGGTACCGATACATCAGTCATTTCCGATGCATACACAGAGGTGCATTCTTTGCTGAACTCAAAACCACGACCGTCCGAAAGCTGCTTCCCGAAGCATGGGGTAAGTTTTTCCTCCCAACGTTAGCGATACGATTAACACCATTTTAGGTTTTTTGTGCCCGGTACACACACCCGATGGCGCTCCTTGTGGCTTGTTGAACCATCTATCCCGCTCTTGTCGCATCGTGACACGCGAACTCGATACACGAAACGTTGCCGGCTTCCTTTCATCCCTCGGCATGACACAGCCCTTTTCGCCCGCAATATCTGGAAAGACCAATATATGCGTGCAACTCGATGGGCGGATCATCGGTTGGGCGTCCCCTGGGCTTGCCAAGCGTATGGCTACAGCCCTACGAGTGTGCAAGACCGAGGGTACACATCGCATCCCGCTGGATTTGGAGATTGGATACGTTCCGCCCTCAAACGGTGGCCAATATCCTGGACTGTACCTTTTTGCTTCTCGAGCACGCATGATGCGCCCCGTGAGGTATCTTGCGAATGGTCGAGACGATTCGATTGGGTCTTTTGAACAGGTGTATATGGAGATAGCGATTCGACCGGAAGAAATTGAAGAATCTGTCTCGACACACGTGGAGATTGAACCGACGAACTTTATGTCGATTTTGGCAAACTTGACTCCGTTTTCTGATTTCAACCAGGTTTGTGTCTTCATCCGAGTTAGGAAACATGCTAATTCGCCGTTTATGCAGAGTCCTCGTAATATTTATCAGTGTCAGGTAGGAGTTCGAGTCCAGTTGTGATTTTAGCCGCGTCTCAACCTGATTATCTGCCCAGATGGGTAAACAATCCATGGGAACACCGTCAACAGCGCTCCGACACCGGACAGACAACAAGCTATACAGGTTGCAGAGCGGACAAACGCCCGTTGTCCGGCCTATCCTTCATAACATGTATGGAATGGACTCGTTCCCAAACGGTACCAACGCAGTAGTGGCCGTCATCTCGTATACAGGCTACGACATGGAAGACGCGATGATCTTGAACAAATCTGCGCACGAACGGGGTTTCGGTTATGGCACCATTTACAAGTCTACGATCATCGACTTGCATGATATGAAGGGTGCCTCAAAGTCGACTACAGCGCCTAACCTTCATTTCGGCCTTGGGCGGGACGTCAAGTTCAATGACGAGAGGAAGGAGCTCATTGACGATGACGGTTTCCCCTTCAAAAACGGGAAGATCCAGCCGGGTGGAGTAATTGCAGCATATATCGACGATACCACGGGCCGGACTTGCTGGGTCAAATACAAGGGCGACGAAACAGCTTATGTCGAAGAAGTTCGAATACTAGGTTAGTTGGGTTTGTAAACTGGTTTCATGGCTCCAATGACACCCTTTCTCCGCCTAGGCAGCGACCTGGGTGACACCGAGGCGCAAAAAATTCAGATCACTCTTCGAATCACCCGTTCTCCCGTCATTGGAGACAAGTTTTCCTCGCGCCACGGACAAAAGGGAGTGTGCTCCCAAAAATGGCCTGCAATCGACATGCCGTTTACGGAGAGCGGGATGCAACCTGATGTCATCATCAATCCGCATGCGTTTCCTTCGCGTATGACCATTGGGATGTTCGTCGAGAGTATGGCCGGTAAAGCAGGAGCCATGCACGGGCTTGCACAGGACGCAACTCCTTTCAAGTGAGTATGGGTCACAGAGCAACTTTCTCGAGAGGGCTCAACGCATATACCCACTTGCCTAGGTTCAACGAGGAAGATACCGCAATCTCGTACTTTGGTGAACAGCTCAGCGCGGCTGGATACAATTACTACGGAAATGAACCCATGTACTCTGGTATAACTGGGGAAGAGTTTGCTGCGGATATCTACATCGGTGTCGTGTACTACCAACGGCTTCGGCACATGGTGGACGACAAGTTCCAAGTCCGGACAACAGGACCCGTAGACCCCGTAACGCGACAGCCAGTCAAGGTAAGCTCGCATCTGGCTACCCATCTGAAAAAATCGCGCTAAACTTGAACCTGCAGGGACGAAAACGCGCTGGAGGGATCCGGTTTGGAGAGATGGAGCGCGATGCGCTGATTGCACACGGGACGTCTTTCTTGCTTCAAGACCGCTTGATGAACTGCTCCGACTACTCTACCGCCTGGGTTTGTCGGACCTGTGGTAGCCTCATCACTCTTGGATATGACGACCTCACGCTCGGCGAGACGGTCATGGGCAAGGCTGCGCCAAAGCCCACGGGACCATCGGGGGAGTATTGTCGCGTATGCCGTGCGGAGGCTGAAGAGGATGAGGCGCGTGAACGGGCCGGTATGCTAAATGGACGTGGATCGGCGAAAGTCCCGCCCCATGAGGTACGGGTCGCGCTACCAGGAAGTAACGTCATCGGGAGGAGTGCTAAGGGCGGAGATATGGACGTCGTTGCCATCCCCTTTGTGTTCAGATATCTTTGTGCAGAGCTCGCAGCTATGGGTATCGCGGTTTCAGTCGAGGTTGGACAGTAGTTTTTGTTGCTTTCTTGTTTTCTTCAGTTTCGAAAATCTGCATCCAAAATTACTATAAATCGTACACCAGGTACACAACACGAGGCCGAACCAAGAACATCGAAGAAAAGATGGTATAACAAACTATCAAAAAACACTCGGGACTAAAAACCATGTATATAGCAACTATTCTAAGCAACCAACACACTAGATCAAAACAATATTAAGGAACGGAGTGTTAAACGAAAGACAGTTCAACGGGTAAACGAAAGTAGCGCTATTCAGAAGAGAGAACAGATACGACCCTAGCCTCGTGCAGCTTAGAATGCGAGTCCTTCGGCGTCAACGGCCACTGCCTCTCAGAACGCATCGAGCCCTCTCCTAGAAGCATATCTACAACCAGGGCCTCATCGCTATCACCAAAGTCCGAGCACCCAGCTGACAACGGCGGAACGGCAGACGGTTCAGGCGTCGGCCGTCCCAGACCCCATTGACCAAGAACAAGATCGAGGAGAACGCGACACTCGTCGGCCGTAGTTGCATGTGCGAGCGCTGCTCGAAGTTCAGCGGCTTGGTCTGAGGTGATCCCAGCAGGGGGAACAACGGGGGAAGCCGTTCGAATAGGTTGGATCGCGTCTCTCTCTGTCGTTGGCAGGACAACGGTGTGCTGCGGTGGATCTTGTACGTTCTCCACCTGGGATTCCTGGAGGTTCTCGACTTGAGGCTCTTGCTTCTCCACTGGCAAATCCTGCGGACGCCGCTCAAACCTAACTTCTGGAGCCTTCATCCCAACCTCAGACGATGGAACGGGTACAACCTCGGCCGAGGGGACAGATACGACCCCAGCTGCATCCGGTTCAGTACGCAATTTGGGCACCGGTACTCGTTTCGCCGCGGGCTTGCTCGAAGTAGACGAGACCGATGGCGCTACCTCAGTTTGTCGGAGCCGGGGCGCAGTGAAAACGTCTGGCTCGGCGCGCTGGGGTGACGGCAGGGGTTTAGGCTGAGGCGGCTCGGGCGTTGGGATAGCGGAGGTGGACACATGCGGACTCTGGGACATGGACGCGGTCCCTGATTCTGGTTCATCTGGGTTCCATGCGGGTACGGCCTTGCGGTTCGGGGATATTTTGCGCGCCAGGCCCAACGACGGCTGAGGCTGCAATGCCGTGTCCAAGCTCAGCGCTGGCGACGGCGGCACCTTGCCATACCCAGCGCCATTAAACCCGGAACTGATACTAGCGCCTCGCATGTTGGTCGTGGACTTGGGCTTCCCAAGGATCCGGCCCGCGCCAGGCACATCAGGAACAACCGGGGATGTGCGCTCAGATGACGAAGAACCGCCCACGAAGCGCTTGAACCAGCGTCCGCCTCCCTGTTTAGCGGGTTTTCCCGTGGATTCGATCGCGCCAGAACTCGCAGCTCGCGGTGGGTGATACGGCTCGGGCGGGCCCTCGGACAAAAAGTCGATGAGATCGCGAGTGTTGGCAGTCTGGTGTGCTGGCTTGGGCGCGAGGCCACCGGGTCGACGCGGCGTGACGGGCTCGTCGATGATATCGTCCAAATCCACCGACTCGGGGTGGCGCGCGGGGCCCCTTCGTCGACTCGGTGTCGCCGGCAAGGTCTCAAGCTTGGGTGCCTCGGATACCTTGCGCAACCTGCTCGCGTCTGTAGGCGGTGATGAATCAGGGCTCGATCTTTCACGCTCGCGCGACGGACGGCCGAATGAAGGTTTGCGAAGGAGCGACGATCCGTTGGACGGAGGGGGTTTCGCGCCGATCGACGGGCGGCTCGAGCTTGATTCCGTATGAGAGCGTGGCCGACCGGCCTGTGGCGTGGGCGGTACGGGCACGGACGGGGCAGCGTGAGGCTCGTCGCCAAGGAATTGCGTCTGGGCGAGGCTCTGCGTGCGCGAGCGGGCGCCCTCGTCAGCCTCGAGTATCGCGTCGTGTTCGCGCCGCCTGGTCGAGATGCGCCGCGAGAGCGTCATGTCGGTCGAGGTTGGGAGTGGGGGAGGAAAAGAAGCTGATTCTTCAGGCGCGGTACGCGAACTTATTTGATTTTTCTTCTTTGCAAATGTCTGGATCGAAGCGGGAAATTAGCTGGGTCCTGAAACCAATCTAACAAATTGGTTTGTCCACAGGGGCGCGACGCACCTCAAAGGTCTTCAAGCGATCAGGTGTCAAAGAAACTTTCATCGTGGCTCCAGAACGCATGAGTTCGTCAAAATCCTGACTGAACGGACCATCGCTCTGGAGCGGACAATCAGCCTAAGAACGCATCCAGAAGCGCAGATCAGCCACTCACGTCGTCTCCGGCGTCCGACTCAATGGCGGAACCCTGTTGAAAGGCGACCGTAGTGCGGCGGGGAGCGTCAGAAAGCGAAGACGCTGATCGCTCGTTGGGCCCAGCTTCTCTCGATACACTCGGAAAAGGTGCCATGTGGTTGCCTTGCCCGTCTTCCAAGGATATTCGCCCGCTTCCCTTGCCGAACAGCTTGATACCCCGAGCGCTCTTCTCGCCTATTCTTCCAGAGGTATGCCCGTCTGCAGACTTTTTCCCGGTGATGCGCTCTAAAGAGGTGCGCGAACGTTCGAGCGACGACTTGCTTGAGCCAGGCAGCGTAGCGCCACTTAAAGAGCGGGTAACAGTCTGTTGGCCGCTTCCTAGGACGGCATCGGCCGAGGGGCGTCGCGTGAATGATGAGGGTGGGGTGCTGGCGGGAGGCGAGTCCAGGGCTGAGACCGGCAGGCTCATCTTGCGACCGGGCGAGGTGTCTTCGATAGGTCGGATACGTGATATAGACCTCGTACGGGAACCTCCGCTAATGGATGAAGAGCCGCCGTGAGACGGCTTGAATGCGCGCGACTGCGCTTCGATATGCTCGTAAACTGAAATATCATAAGATTCCGGTCGGGATGACGGGTGAAACTAGTAGCGCACCTTTCATAGTCTTGAATAGTGGGTACACCGCGGCATCCTCACACAATGCAATATACACGTCTTGAGAATGGGCTGTACCCCTACTGCTATCCCGGGCAACCACCTGGCCGACATTATTCAACACGTGTCTAGGGAAAGGTATATAAATGTCACGGCCTAGAACATTTCGGGAACCTGACGTACTCGCACACATGCCTGAAGGAACAAGCCAGAAGTTAGCTTAGACCCGGACTTTGCGGTTGGGGTGAACTCACTCGAGGATAGCAGTGAGATATAGTGCGGCGGGAGCAATTTGCTCGATAGTTGGTGCACCCGGCCCTGCATTGACCATCTTTTCCTGAAGTGCGGCTTCGACAGCAACATTCTCCTCGAGGTCGCCGAGCGTGCAGTACGCCTCACATTTTTGGCGCAGGAGCTGTGTAAACGAGTGAGCAGGAGCATGGCGACGGACAAAGATGGCACACCTCAAATGCCGGCTGAAGGGGAAAACTAGGCTGCTTTATGCCAGGTTCGTCAACGACGGGCGTGGGGGAACGCATCTTGTACGTGCGCAGCTCGACCTCGGCCTCTAATATCGCGTCTTTGCCGAGCTTGCTGGACATAATCTGGAGCAAGCCGGCCTTGAGACGGTTGGTGGCGAGCGAGCGAGCCGAGTGAAGGATAAGCCATAGTAGTTCGTCAAGGAAGATGTTGAGCGAGCGAAGGGACTCTGTTCTAATCTTCGTCGGGCGGATAGTGGATAGGATCTCGTCGGCAGACCGCGCACTCACGTATGCAGGCACTGTATTCATCTCAGCAGACGTCGCAGACCGGTGGGATTACTGACCTTTGTCTGGCATTGCGAACGAGCGGGGTGCAAACGAGTGACTGGTCCTGGATGGCGCTCGACGCCGCGAGGCAGTTTCAGCCACGTGCACGCACGACCAAACACCAGACAATTAGAAAATCATCAAATGGTTTGCATTTCGCTTGTCAAGTTGATTACAGTCGTGCTATCTCACATCCGTTGCTTCCGTCCCTGTCTGCTCGGCAGTTCTACCACCATCCTCAGTCGGGGCTTGGGCGCTGCCAGTGCGGGTGCTGCTCTTGTGGGCGCCGATGACGTTGAAGCCAATGTCGGCGCTGAGACATCTGTTGGAGTCGATGGGTCCCTTGATCCTGATGCAGCTGCCGACGTCGACGCATGCGCCGCCAAACTTCGCTCGCCTAAATTTCCCCCGGCTATACTTCCACCCCGACCCCGGCCCCTCCCTCGACCTCTACCTCGACCTGCCCGGCCTCTGGTAGCGAGAGGCGGCCCACCTCTCCCCCTCGAGGGCAGCCGCACTTCCGGTTCTGGTGTTTCGTCATCCGAATGTATCGTGATATGCGACCGCGCCGGCGAATGCTCGCTGCTGGACCGGGGAGCGAGCATCTCCACTACCTCCAGCTCCTCGCCTAAAACGTCTGGTGGTACCGTACTCAGGCGTATTTGCGTCCGCGTAGGTATTGGCGAGCCAAACGCCGGCAAACTCCCGCCAGGTGAGCTCGCGCCAATGCTGGGCCTCGCTTCCAAGGGTACATACGGCGCTGGTGCCCGCACAGGCGACATTGTCGCCGAAATCCTCCGCAATATCTGTAATAGTCAATCTTTTCAATACATACATTCAACTCAGTCTAGTGCACGTACCTTGGCCTCGTTCTTCGCACGCCACTGTGCGGTGACCTTCGCTGGCCGCACACTATACCCCAGTGCCATCCCCATAATCCTAAAATACGGTACCCCAGGTGGGAACCCATATGGAGGCACCACCTGCTCCCTGATTGAGCACTCTTCTGGTCGAGCGAGCGGGCGAAGTTTTTGGTCTTGTCTCCCGCGGTGCTTGCGCCGTACATGCGTGTCGAGTTGGTACCGGTCCACAGCTGCGCGTGCGCAGTCTGTACACACAACCTGTCAGTATTGTACATTTGAGTTATAAGACAGACTTACTTTGATAAGGACACCATAAAGGCCGAATAATATGTTCGTCTGACACATGCTCCCACAAATCTTTCCCCCTCTTGAATTGCATCATGCAATCATTCCACCGACAAGTAAAATATCCCTATTATCCGTCCCGCTAGAGTCAGCAACCTAGATCCCAAGCGCATTCACACTCACCGATGCGTCTCTCCTTGGTGCATGCTTCTTGTTCAAATGCACTCCCAGCAACTCGGCCGACGACAACACTGCTGGCCCAACACATCCCTGCCACTTGCACTTGTGCTCCCTCAACCTTCGTCTCAACATCTTCAAATCTGGTTCCTGCTCGTCCTCGTCCTCATCCACCTCTTCTTGATCCTCGTCTTCACTCTCATCCATGGTCAAATCTAAAAGAAACCACACATGTCAAACCACCCGCGTACGAACTCAAAGGAAGGACAATGTATTCACCAATCATCGACTGCACTGGCACTAGACAACACACAGCGAAGAAACATGTAACCAAAAAAGAAGAGTACCCGTAAGTCCATCTGATCCAATCTCGGTGTAGACAGCGCAACGACTACACACCAGCTGCTGCCTTGGCCTGTGATTGCGGTTTCACGCCCTTTCGAAGCGGGAGCACTACTTCCATGATCATCCGAGGCTTGTCTTTGCTGGTCGGTGGTTGTCGCTGGGATGGAACAAATCGGGGGGCTGCTATCGGTTCCGTATCTCCAACCACGTCTATGTCTACGTCTGCGTCCTCGTCCTGACCGTTGCTCGGTGGTGTCTCCGGCCTGAAGAGCGGCACCCTGTTTGGCGGAGTCTCGGGTCTGAACAACGCCTTGCCTTTCCCCTTGTCCCGGACTTGCGCGGTTGCTGAACCAGAACCAAGCGTACGCTCCGCCCCCGATGCGGATGCACGAGTCTCAGATCTAGCCGCCATCAACTGCTCCGATCTGGCCTTCTTCGCCTTGTTCGATTCGCTGAGCTGGTTCGCCGCCCTTGCGTACACTACAGCCCAACTCTCCTTTGCCCCGCCACTTGGCTCAGGCACTGGCTCTGAGCTCGGCCCCGAGTCACGCTTGCGCTTGAGCGGTGCATATTCGGCGGGCGCAGGTGGACGTTGAGAGGCTGAGCTCGCAGGACGGGGCACGGAGAGCGGCGGGTGTTCAAGGCCCGAGGTGGCCGAGGGAGGAGGTGACGACGGGGCTTGGGGTGGATCAGATGCAAGTGGATCGGCCATTTGAACATCGGGAACCAAGGCGGGAGGCGCAACGGAAGACACGGGCGAGAGCGGAGGGAGTTGAGCAGGACCTGGCGATGGTGCCGGAGTAGGCGTCTGAATTGGAGCAGGAGCAGGACCCGGAGTGGGAGAAATAGCAAGCACTGGATCAGAGGAAGGCACAGAAGCAAGTACAGGAGTTGCGACTAGCTGAACAGCCTGAGCAGATTCGGGGACTTCCACTACAGGCTGGGGGGTATCTTCGTGCTCCAAGACAGATCCAGGGTCGACCACAGGCTCAGGAAGTGGCGACCCGGTGCTAGAAGGCGATCTCGGCTCTTGCAGTACAGCGATGGTCGGGGCCAGCAGCGGTGACGGAGGAGTAGGAGGCCGCTCCAGTTGCGGTGGCGGTTCCAGAGTCTCTGCGTTGACCGTATGACTTTCGATGGCAACAACAGGCGCCGCACTCTCCGGGATAGGTTGGTTTGTTTGCACAAGGCTTACCCCGCCTTTGTCCACAGGAGCTTCTGGTTGTGTGGCCGAGGGCTGTATAGCAGGGGGTTGCGTAACCAGGGGTTCCTCGACGACGGAAGTGCTACCCACTTCATCCACCGCTTTGGCCTTCCCTTTTCCTTTCCTCCTTTCTTTGCTTATACCACTCCCAGCATCACTCGAAGCTCCGCTAGGCGGTTCATCCGTAGGTTCAATTCCGAGGGACCGCAAGAAATCCAGCGCCGGCGTGCCCCCTCCTTTAGGTGGCTTTGGGGCGGGGTTTGCAGCTTTCGGTATCTCCGGAACGGGCTGAGATTGTTGCGTGGGTGGCGCCTGTGGGTGTAGGGGGGCCTGCATCTCTGGCCGTTGGTATATCGGATGCGACTGGTAAGCATACTGCGAGGGTTGCCTCTGTGGTTGTTGGGCAGGCTGTGGGCCGAGTCGATGATGTTGGGCGATCGGCACATTGTACGCCTGGAGCGGTGCCTGCGGGCCATGGAGCTGAATAGGAGGAGCGGCTTGCACAGCAGGGACGTTAAAAGTGGGCTGGGGTAGCGGCCCAGCCGTAGCAGCTCGTTGTATAAAAGGGATCGCGGGGTGGTCGTACACAGTAGACATGGTACTAGCGGAAACGGAAGGGATACCTGAGGCGGACATTCGCGCCTGGACCTGTGCTGCGCCCTGGGACGCCGGAGGACGAACTTGGGCAGAGTGGGCGGTCTGCGAGGCCAGGTTCACATTACTTCCGGTTGTAGGAGCACCCGGACTAACCAAGGGCACAGAATTACGAACAAGCCCACCAGTAGCAAGGCCAGTTGAGCCAGCAGAATTGACAGAATTAGCAGACCTTCCGCTGCCCGGTTGACTCGTCCCCCCGGTCTGTTCAGTAGGCTGGCCTGTAGCCGGGTCCAATCCAATATTCCGCATTTTGTCCCTCGAGATCATCCAAATGTGCTTCACGATCGCCTCGCCTTGAGCCCGAGAGACCTTGAGGTTTTGTGTCCAGATCTCCAGCGGCTGACCGGGCGCGAAGAGCGGGGTGAGATCACCGGTGCCTCCTATGCCGGCGCTTGGCCGACGCAAGAGGTCGGTGGGGGCTCCAGCTGCATCAGCTGCACGCCTGACAATGTCCACGCAGTCAATGCCATGTCGGTGCAAGCGTTCCAACATGATCTTGAGCGGAGCAGGTCCCGTCGCGTCTGGGGCAGGATTCCCATCAGACGCCTGCGCCGCCATACTTCCTTGCGCAACCGCGGAAGAAGTTGATGCGGGCGGAACACCCGAAGACGGACCGCTGTTTAGGGCTGGCACAGACGCGTTTGACGCGGATGGAGTAGCAACGGGCTTGGGCACAGGTGCGGACGAAGCTTGGGACGGTGCCGCGGCCAGTACTGGCGCAACCAAAGGACCTGGTGCTGGCCTTTCGAGACCAGTTGAGGCAGGTGGTGGTGGTTTTGCGGTGACAGCCGGCGTGTTTGATGACGTAACCGGGTTACCAGGTTTCGGTGGCGCAATCGACGAACTTGAACGATCATTATTTTGCGGGCCTGTGTCCCTCTGTGCTTGCGCAACACCATTCCCATTATTATCCACTTTCTGGAAGGTCTCGCTGGGTGTTTTGACATGGTCGCTGCTGGATACGCCTGCAACCCAACCATGTTAATTGATAAATATGACTACATAGCGTATAATCACCTTGATTAGAGTTTTGTGCACCCCCATCTACAATAACCGCCTCGGGCCTGGGCTCTACCGTAGGTACCTGACTGCTGCGACGGCGCACTGCGCGTAGATCGTGCAAGGTCATACGTGGTGTTGAGCGAGGAAACTTGAGGGGCGAGGGTGATTGTGTCCGAGTGGACGGTCCAGGGGCTTCGTCTGAATTGTTGGGAGTGCTCGAGTCTTTGGGAAGGGGGGCAGGCTGTGGCGCAACCAACGTGGGAAGTCTGACAGGGTTTGGAGGAGAATGACCAGGTTGGGCTGCTTGGGGAGCCACCTGCTGAGCTGGAGGTTTGCTTGGCGGGGGACGAGCAGGGGGCGCCGAGGCGGAAACCGGCTGCGAGGGGGCGGGCCACTGCTGTTGAGGAGTAGGGGCCGGTCGCCATTCCTGCTGGGGACGCTGGGGTTGCTCTAGCGAATGAAGGTATTGCAGTTGCTTCTGCATCGTAGTGACCTGATCGCGCTCCTTTTGAGCTTGCCTAAGTTGAGACGGTCCAGCTTGAGAGGGCTGTCCGTCGGGCTGCAGAGGGTGGCGTTTGGGACGAGGCTGGGGTTGAGACTGGTACAATTGGGGCGCCTGAGTGGAATATCCCTGCTGTGAGACCGGCGCAGCCTGCTGGGGTTCGGCGGGCGGCACGTATATCTGCTGAATCTGCGCGTACTGCTGAGGCCGAGCTTGCTGTTGAGGCTGGACGTGCTGCTGAGGTTGAACATGCTGCTGGGGCTGGACGTGCTGGGGTTGAGCCTGGTGTTGGGCTTGAACGTGCGGCTGGGGTTGGACGTGCGGCTGGGGGTGGACGTGCTGTTGAGGCTGGAGATGCTGTTGAGGTTGGTAGGAAGTCGTTGCCTGGCTAGTAGCGCCCATCGGAGCCGCCTGAGCGTATCTTTGACCCGAAAGCATGTCCGTCATCTCCGCCTCCGGACTGATGTGAGCCGAGCGTATGCGTTGCATAGGGGGCGCAGGTCCTTGCTGGGTATACGACCACTGATCCGGCACCACGTTCCCCCACGCTGTATTCTGGTATGGCACAGGATTATTCGGAGCCTGGTGATACGCCTGAGGGTACGCAGAGCCGCTTGCAGCAGCATTTTGGGTATAACCAGAGTCGGGTATGCCACTTGACGCGTACATGGTAAGCCTCTTTTACAAACGGCTACAAGACAACAACTCACGTATTTAAAATCATAGCCATTTCCTCTTGTTGTCGCAACACAAGCAGCATTTGCTCGGTCTTATGTTTGGCCTCCAGTATCCCCTGGCGCGCTTTGTCAAAGAAAGCAGGATTATTAGTCGGCGCAACTATTTGGTGAGACGTGTTTTGGTAGAGTGCACGTAAATAATCGTTCACGGCGTTGGGGTTGTCCACGACGAGTTGCTGGTTATTTCCCCCATAGTCTTGATGCTGGTTTGGGTGGGCGGGTGCGCCCTGGGTGAAGTACCACGCAGGATCCATGCGCCGAAGTAAGGTGGTGGCAGCCTGGAGGAGGCCGAGGTTGCCGCTTATAAGTCACGTGTCAGGGACAACTTTGTCAAAGTCCCTGACGCAATTCATCTCCCAGCCACGCCAATCTCTATGGCTTTCGCTCGTACCGTCTCTCGATGTCTTGCTCGGCAGTATGCAACAGCACCCAGCTCATCACTTCTAGGCGCGCATGTAATATCCCCCTTTCGCCTCTTTGATCGCAACGCGAAACGAATGCAAAAAGACCGAGCTGCAGCGCGGGATTCGGGAGAGCGAAGTCGGACCGTAGACTACGTGCGCAACGAGGTCGCAGACCGCCTGTTGGAACGAGTTCTGGTACGCTAGAAAGCGTCCGTGAGATGTCCCTTGCACTAGTTATGCCCTTAGTAGGACATAAAGCGTCGTTTCCCTCACATTCTTGACCTTGGAGCTGGATCAGGTCATTTCACCAAACTCCTCGACGCAGAGATCACCGATCGTGTCACGATGCTGGATATGAGTTGTGAGTATACCGGGGGCTCCATATATGCTACCCTCTAACTTGTCTCCAGTGCAGTCTTTAAATAGAGACCCAGACTCGGAATTTCCGTTTCCACCTGCACGCTTGAATATCGATGAAGAAACACTACTCAATACTATCCCACGCAACTCTCAAGATGCTGTCATGTCATGCCTAGGTCTGCACTGGGTAAACGACCTCCCTGGGGCACTGATCCAAATTCGCGAGACACTCGTACCGGACGGCGTCTTTTTGGGAGCAATGTTTGGTGGTGACACGCTTTTCGAGTTGCGGTGGGTACGCTATCCAAAAACCGTCCTGTTTACTACTCACGGATATATAGCACTGCTCTACAATTGGCTCAAGTCGAACGCGAGGGAGGAATATCGCCCAGGGTCTCTCCAATGACCGGTGGGTAACTTGGTTCTTAGCAACAGTTGAACAAACTTAATGGGTATCGTAGACACTCGCGACATCTCAAACTTACTTGGGCGGGCGGGGTTCACCTTACTCACAGTGGATACTGACGAGGTTCGCGTTTCCTACCCATCAATTTGGGAACTGATGGAGGACCTTCGCGATATGGGAGAAAGCAACGCGATAGTCAGCAGGCAAGTTCATACAACACCTATATTTTTCTTGGATATAACACGTCACTATAGAGCAACCTTCCTAAAACGAGACACATTAATCGCAGCGGATGCAATTTACAAGGGCAAGTCTGCTGCTGCTCTCATTATCCCAATCTGACACACCTGCTCAGCCATGCACGGTGACGAGGATGGTACTGTTCCTGCTACGTTCCAAATCATTTACATGGTAAGTTGTGTTTGACTGCGCCTCTTATGGAACTTACTAACGTCCTGATCCTAGATTGGTTGGAAGCCATCTCCAACGCAACCAAAAGCACTTGAGCGAGGCTCCGGACAAACAAACCTCAAGGACGTCCTGTAAATCCACTCGATGTACCGTATAAAGGCGCAAGACTTGAGTTGAAGTCGTCGATAAAACACATGGTTTTGTACACAATACAAGGGACACAAAACACAGCGGATCCAGGAACAGCCAAGCAAAACACTACACCATCTATGTAAACATCTCAGGCGGGGATGACTCTCTTCAACCAGGCGCTCAAATCGACAATCTCTTGGGTATCGGTTGAGTGGGCAATGCCCTGGTATGGATGGAACTCCACCTCTTCGAAACCAGCTTTTTCTTTGAGGATCTGGACGCTGCCTGCGCCGAACCGATAAGGTATAACGGGATCGGATGTACCATGCCCCCAGAAGATGGGTGTGGACTTGGCATGTGACGAGAACATCTACAAAGCATGACAGGTTCAAAGTCTATGAGCGCTAGGATACGCAAGTCACATACTGATATTAGCCTGTTTCGCATAGGAAGCCAGCCAGAGAGTATTGCAATTCCAGCGTATTTTTCCTCGGATGTCAGGCCAGTAACCAAGGCCAACGCAGCACCTTGGCTGAAACCTCCAAGAACAACTATCAAATACTCTTTGAATAAAACAGCTGCCCATGTGTGATTTATTACTTACTTTTTTCGTTTGGGATGCCAGCATCGTTTTCGGCTTTAACGAGTAGGTTGATTGCCGCGGACGAACGAAGGATACCCTCCTCATCCTCCTTATCATCGGTTGAGCCTAGAGAATAGAGGTCAAACCTAGCGCACGTCGTCGGTTAACAAAAAACTTGACATGAGCGACTCACTCACCATGCTGGCATAACCATCCCTCCATTAATCTAGCAGCAAGAGGAATCTTGATTAAACAAACGAACGGAATGAAGGCGAGAGGTCCCTACCGTGACTGGTACGTCAGGCGCGTGAGGTAGTATCCATCTACAAGAGACCAGCATTCAGCACTATTTCCCAAAAAAAAATCGTCATTTTTACTGACTTGACATGGGGGTGTTGGCTCGCAAGCATCTGCGCGACTGGCCGCCATCCTTCTCCTGAATCTCCGAGTCCATGCGAGAATATGATCGTGGCCGTATGTTTCGCGCGGGGTGGAATCGTGATAAACTTTAGAGCTGCTGCAGAAATTGACGCCATATTAGGCCTATGCTTACTCCCCGTTCGAGAGTGAGAGTGGTGTTTTTCTGGCGGGGATGACCTGAGTGGAGGTTGCTGAAGAGAGGAAAACTCGAGGAGGGAGAGGGCGATGAGCGATATGACCAGGAGTAGGGCAGTGGGAAGGAAGCGGATGATTGTTCGCCGCGAGATGGTCGAACTTGGCAGTACTAGAGGCATGTGCGTCTGAAAGAAGGAGCGATCGTGGATCAAGCAGCAAGGCAATCGATTGCCAATATCTAGATCTGGTCCTCCGCTGGACACCCCGAATCATGTCAACAGACCAACCTCCCGTCGTATCTCCTATGCTAGATGCAACTCCTGTTGAAGTAACCAACACCGACCCTACCCCTGTACTTTCCAAGTCTGCTCAAAAACGACAAGCCAAAGTTGAGCGCTTCGCCCAACTCAAGCAAGAGCGACGAGCCCGAGAAAAAGAAGAAAAAGCTCTTAAGCGCAAGGAACGGGAAGAGCAAGCTGCAGCTGGCGAAGATGTAGGGCCGTCTGATTCGAAGAAACGCCGGGTGACGAGGGAAGGCGAGGGACCCGTGCTGCCGTTCAATGCCCGTATTGTTGTTGATCTTGGGTTTGACGAGAAGATGACGGAAAAAGTACGTCTGCCGAATCGTGCGTATACAGCGTGGCCTATTGATGATGTTGCTAGGAAGTTGGAAGTCTGTGTAGCCAGCTCGCATATACCTATGCGTCCCACAGGAGAACTCGGACACCTTTTACCGGCCTGCTTTTCACTTCTCTCAACGGCCGCGCTCTAAAGCACTTGGACGGCATCAACGACGGATCTTATCGCCGTTGGAAGGGAGTAGAATGGTGGACAGAGGATATCGACGGACTGTGGAATCCGCCGGCTGGTGCTGAGCAACAAGCAGAAGAGGCGGTCACTGACGAGCCAGCCCCGACCAATGGCAACATAGATGCAATATCCGAGCAAGCGGCGACTGAGGCGACATCCCCTCCGGCCACCGTTCATGTTGAGCCGACGGGGGACGCGGAGCTCGTTCTTGACACACCAGCACCTATTCCTTCCGCCAGGGGGAAACCTCGCCGTCCTCGAAACCAACCAGCAGCTCAAGCTCGATCGTCGTGTTCTCGCGACTCGGTCGTATATCTTACCGCAGATGCCGAAGACGAGCTACTGGAGCTCCAGGAGGGAGAGACTTATATTATTGGGGGAATCGTAGATCGAAACCGGTACAAGGTGAGTAGGACGGTTATCTTCAGCCCCATTAATCTCACCGAGGTACTTCTCCAGAACCTATGCGCCGACAAGGCACGAGAACTGAATGTGCGTAGTGCTAGGCTCCCCATTGGCCGATATCTTGCAGACATGCCCACACGAAAGGTGCTCACGGTGAACCAGGTAGGTGCGTGTGTATGTATTTCGTTATCGAAACTAACAACTACACAGGTATTCGACATTCTTATGTACTGGGTTAGCACTCGAGACTGGGAGCAGGCTATGCAAAAGGTTATGCCAAAGCGAAAATTCAACGCCAACGGCAAAAAAGGCAAAGTCCCAAAGGGCTCGCCTACCCAAGATCTTGACGGAAACGCAGAGGGTCAAGACGTGGACGAGGATAAAAGTGCTGATGAACCAGACAGCTGATGTTCAAGTGACAGACGGAGCTGAGCTCGCTAGTTATAAGCGTGATGAAAATTCAAGTTCATTATTTGATAGTTAGGGGAGATGGTTGACAAACGGAGAGTGCAATTACAGGGGAACCAACTAAGGAGATGGCTTTGAAAAAAGGTGCAAGCAAACACAAAACCAATAAAAAGGATAGGCTCAAGGCCAGACTTGGAAAGAACAAAAAGATGAACAATTGGCTATGCAGGAACAAGAGCTATATACAGTGGCAAGAAGTGGCCACCTTGACTAGCTGCGTGAAACGTGGGGACCAAACCAGAAATTTATTGTGCAATATGTATTTGTTGAGTGGGTGGACGAAAGGGATGGTCAAAGAACTGTCTGTGCTGATTTGAGTTAGATGAACAAGGGCTATTGCGCAGGCAAGAGAGCAGTGAAATATAGAGAGCGAAAAACACGATGGCCGGAGACAATAGATACGAGATAGAAACAGAGCAAGCAAGCATAACCATAAAAAACAGATTCACGAAATGCGATGGGGATATGCCAATACAAGTACCACGCAGACTGAGAGATATGGTGCCACGAGCTGGCAAGGGTATGAGGGTTGTGTTACAGGGAGCTTCCAAGGCTGAGCGTGTTCAAGACTGTCGGGCTGGCTCCGAGATGATTCCGGCCCCCGGAGAAGTACTCAAGGAATAGAATCCAGATCCTGATTGTTCGCGCTCGCGTTCTCGTTCGCGGGCGTCATATGGCTCGCTACCTTCGTTCAAGCCAGATTGGGCAAGCGAGAAAGGCTGAGGTGCAGGTGCGCTGCTCCAATGCGAGAAACTCCCGACGCTTGAGAACGACTGCGACTGGGTCCCGAACCCTTGTGATTGTCCGCCACCAAACGTCTGGGACTGCGGCGCCCTGTTGTAGGTGGGCAAGGCGTTTGACGGGGAGATGACAGGACTAAATGTCCCTTGAGTTTGCGGCAAAGGAGGAGAGAAAAAGCGCGATGGGGGAGAGCCAGGGAAACCCGTAGACGGACCGGTCGGAGAGAGCATTCCTGTCGGGGACAGAAGCTCGGTCGAGTCCTTACGCATCAAACGCGAACCCATATCGTAACTGGATGTGGGAGATGTCAACTGACGTGAGAAACGACCCTCGGAGATCCCAGCCAGTGCAGCACTGAATGTTGCTGGAGGCGGGACGCCCGCCGGACTTGAGAGACTGGGCGTACGGACACCGAGGGGATTCTTGCTGAAGGAGAGCCGAATGCCTCCTTTGACAAGCCCGCCCAAGGTATGCCCATACATCTCGTTCAACGCCCTGGTCGCATAGTTCACGTCCTCGTACTGTGGTCACACCTTAGTATAGATCTAGGTTAGAACAAATCCAAACATACCTCGACAAAACACATTGGTCCGTTTGTCTTTTGCCGGAAACAAAGCTTTCGGTATCCGGGGGACCGTGCAAACAAAGCACGCAGCGACTCTTCCAGGAACGAGGGGGAATGGGTCTGGCCCGAAGTTGTTGGGAGATTTCCCACATAAAGGGTGTTGATCTGCCACGGCAAAACATCAAAACCTAAATTAGGAGCAAAGGAGTCGGATACTTACCGGTGGATTCTGGTCGGTGGCACCAGATCGCCTGTCGCCTCCAGAGCCAGAGCCAGATCCAGGCGACGGTAGCTGGGGAGAAGTGCTCCCTAACTGAGTTGAGACGTTCAACGAGAGTTTATCCACCGTGTGGGTGAGGTCGTCCCAAGTACGCTCTTTCTCTAGGTCGCTATCGTCGTGCACGTCTTCGTTGGACCCCGTGGACACATCCGAAGCAGGTAGCGGGACTCCACGCTCCGGCGACCTAGTCGACGAGGTTGTGGACCCCGGAGGGGTGGAGAGAGCTACTGACGAGCTAGACCTTGCAATGGGCCCAACATGGTGCGAGTCCGAAGGCGCCGACTCGGCGGTTGATGTAAGGGAAGGCAACCATTGGTTAGGGGTCATTGGAGGGGACAAAGCGCTAGGCAGTGCCAATCCAGGTGGAGCAGATGGGTGAGATCCCGTGCCAACCAGAGGCGCATGGCCGTTCATCGGGCTCGTGGCATATCCCATAAGATGTGGGCGTGGTACAAACTCGGTAGGCGATAGAATGCCGTTTCCGACGGAGCCGTTGGACAGCCCGGTCGTGGAGAGCGGAGGCAGGCGCGAGTTGGTACTCGGCACGGAGTGAAACGCGTCAAATGCGTTGGCGTTGCTGTTCCGCAACTCGCGTTCGCGATCCTTGTCCCAGATTCCGTTGCCGAGACCCATCGCATCAATAGCAGCAAGTTCGCGATCGCGCTGGCTCAGCTGTTCACTCAAGGCGCTACTGCCACCCAAAAGCGATCCGCCAAATGCGGGCATGCCATTAGTCGGCTCCGGGTTCGAATGAGAATTGTTATTAGGCTGAACGGCTTGATTGAGTGGCAAACCAAGCGGACCAACTCCACGCTTAGTATGCAAGTTCTTCTTGGCCATCTCTGCCTTCAGGAATGCGCCCTTTTCGGCATCGACACGGCGTCCCTGAAGCACGTCGCGGGCATCCAAAGCCTCTTGCCGGGTCCTAAACTTCGCAAATCCAATGATCTGCTTTCTCGGAGGAACTGGCATCGTAAGATGGTTCAACTCGTTGGCTGTTGTGGATGGTGCCGTAGTGAGGGGGAGGGTGCGAATCGCGTACGGGTCTTCATTGGGCCACTGCCCGGGGGCCGACGGCGCGGGCGGATCCAGGACGACACCACCAGAGTTTACGGTGACAAGGTTGTAAGGATCGTTGGGTCCACCAGCGACAAAGTTATTGGAAGCAAAGGCTCCAGAGCGCAAGGCGCCACCCGAACCAAGCCCTTGGCCGTTGGACGAAACACCAAATCCAGCAGGTTCCTTATTGGGTATCTTCAGTGTTGCTGCCTCGAAACCCGGGGAAAAGGTGAACATGTTCTGGAATTCACGTTCCTGTAGCAGACCCGTAAGTAATGGGCACTAGGGTTTGGAGAAAAAGAGCTACGAACCGACATATCGTCCGGAAAGCCAACAACAAAAATCGTCGAAATTTCTTCCTGGGGTGCACTGTTGGGTTGGAAACCAGCGCCCTCGCGAGCCAACTTCGTAACCAGGTCGGTGAACGCAGGACTACCGTATTGTATGCCGAGAGCAGACGCGGCCTGTTGCAGAGTCGGGGGCTGAAGCAAGGTAGGCGACATCAACTGGCCCGAGGACATAGGGCCTGTGGGTGCGCCGTTGGGCATAGCGTGCATAGAGTTCATGGACCCACGGTGGCTCGAAGATGTTGGCGCTTGCATCAAATGTGGCGAAGTCAGCGGCATGTGCGTCGCCGCTTGGGTTCTACCGATCGGAGCTGGTTGGTGCTGGTGCGGCCCAATCGGTTGATATGGGCCACCGTTCTGGGGAGGTATAAATGTACTAGCGGGCCCGGGGACGGTAGGTCCGATGTCAAAGTCGAAGCCACGAGCCGGTTGCGGGGCGCGGGTTCCAAAGATGTCCTGATGAGTCGGGGTATGGTAGCCTTGGTTGGGCCCGAATGAGTTGGCCGAGTCAGCAAAGCCGGTGGCGCCGCTGCTGTTGCTGATGGACAGCTGGTGCGGCCGAGATGGCTGGTTGAATGAGCTGGACGTGCGGTACTGTTTGGGCGTGAATCCACTGCCCTCCCCGTCCGATGAGCCACCGCTCGTGCCCGAATCACGAAGAGAGTCGTTGGAGGACTGCGAGTACAGCGTGGGTTGGATCGAAGAGGGGGTAAAGCTGTCTGCGCTGGCGTTTGGAGTAGAGTGAAAAACGAGTGGTGGGAGTGCGCCGTGAGACGCCTGTGGCTGAGCGTTGGCTTGCTGCATAGTGCTACACGATGTGGATGTGGTAGAATATATATGGTCGAGTAACTCGGGGTGTTCAGCGGAGCGGGACGTCAGAACCAGGGGTCGACGATGGGGGGTTGTGTTCGACAAGGGCAACAGAGAGCCGGATAGGCCGTAACTGCTATGCGTACCGGAGTGGTGGGCCTGAGAGTGTGCCCCAGACAAGTGAAGAGACACAGGAGAGTACGTAGCCAGAGAAACCAAGACTAGAGCTCGGCTCCCCGCCACGGGCTGAATGCGAATGTATGCGGCGGGTGGTGGTGGCGGTAGGTAGGGGCAGTAGTTAGACGCGAGATATGTTGTGCAGGCACAAGACTTAATTTGGCGTGGGGCCCAGAGCACAAGGCCGGGGAGAGAGGTGTTGAAGAGGAGATCGTGACGCTATCCGCGATTCCGCGAGCCAACAAAGCGGTCCGTGCACCCCCGCGACAGCCACACACATGACCCTACACCAACAAACACGCACCTGCCACTCTTCTCGCTCTTCCGTTGCCGCCTATCGTTGTCAAGCGCAATTCAATCTAGTTACCCTCGTTGCTTTGTAGCTCGAATACCGTAAGGGCAGAGCTCTTAGCGCCCCATGCTGACTATTGCAATACGCAAGTCCAATGTTCGATCGCATGCACTGGCCCTGAGCACATGCCTCACCGCGATCAACATGGACATCGGCCGTCGATTATATCTAATGTCGAGTTTGGTGAGCTTGGAGAATAAACTTGGGCCAAGCTCACGATAGCTCTTGTAGTCGCCGAGACCTGCGCCGAGACCTCGCACTGAAACACGAAAACCCTCGCCAGTCAGCAGAGTAGTGATAAAGCATACATGTCAATGAATACAAATCTCCAGGTCAAATGAAATACTCTACATAGATAAAAGCATAACCCATGAGCTATAAACGCCCAAGGTGAAATGCAATGCAATCAGCTATCGCACCACCTAACGCGAATTGCTACTCACCTCATGGCCACTCCGTGGTCACCTGTACGACAATCCCACCAGTCAAGATTCCAATCACAAACCAGATGATCACTCCCCACATTAGCGCTCCAAAGAACCTCCATCTGGCTCGTCTCTCTGCCTCTGCGTACAGCTCTTGTGTGTGAAACGCCTGGGGGTTATAATACGGAAGGATTCCTACTCCGTCGGACTGACGGTTCCCAATGGGTGTGGGTCCATATGGGGAGCGCGGGCGGGGCGGAGAGGCAGGAGGGGAAGCAAATGGGCCATTGGCGTGCGATCCGTTGAAAGGATGGGGCGGGGGATAGGGAGCAGGTGCTGCACTAGCACCTGGGGGCTTCCCGTAAGGGGGGGGGGGCGAATCCGGTTCCATTATGATGTAGCTAGTCTATAAGATAAAGCTTGGCTGATTTAGTTGCAGCCATGACACCAAATCGACTTGGACACACCGGTGGTATCGTCGAGAACAAGAGCCGAGTAATACGCGTGATGTCATCGTGGTAATCACGTGGGTAGGGTCCTAGGATCCAATTATTATTATTATCAATTTAACTCTTGGCCACCACCTTAAAGTTTTGAACCCTTGCATGGATCCAAGCCAACTAGCTCCCGCAGATAGACTAAAGTCACTTATCGCTGTGGGGTCTGCACTTGCAGGGTTGTCAAAAACTCGAACCGAAGACTCCTCTAAAACACTCGTATCTGTAATAAAGACTCGTCTCCGTGAATTCAATCATGCATCTTCTTCAATAACTGGCTTGGGGGTCTCGCTAGATACCATTGAATCCGAAGAGATTGAAAGGCTGAAAGCTCTTACTGCTACAAAGTCGCTCGAGGTCCTCGAAAGGGTGCAATTACTTTTGCAAGAACACGATGTCGATCTGCCCGCCAATAACAAGGGGACTGCAGGACCGCAAGGTGAGTTATTTGGGCCACCATCTCGTATTCAAGGGATAACCTAGTCCGGTGTCAGTCGCCGTTGGAACGCGCGACCTTGGTGTGCTGCGGACCCTAACCTCCATCATTTTTGGTTGGGGTGTATCACCTCTACTTGTTGCCTTGTATTCTTTGCCACCTATTACTACCGGGTTCTCGGGAAAGATAAGCTCTGGGCGAGCTGGCCTTGTTAACCAGTTGAAAAGCTTAACCACCCGGTTGATTTCTCTCCTTTGGCCATCTGGCAACAACTCCAGCTCTTCCATCGGATCGAACCGACTCCTCCCTACACATATCACCAAGAATATTGTGTCTAGGCATGTTGTAGACATTCTTAGGCTATCTGTTAGCGTTGGTTGGGACCCAGAGGCGGCAGACGAAACAGTCCAACAAATGGTGGCTACATTATTAACGATGTATGTATCAGTTCGTTTCAGCCCATTTTCATCTTCTTTGACACCGTCGCCTCGCTAGATTGCCTGCATCCCAGGCGATAGTCTCTCTCGGGGGAGTAAGCCAGCCCATCCGCTCAACGGCAGAGGGAGACACCACACGATCCACACCAGTCGCAATCCCAGCCTACGTGCAAAAGGCGGCTTCTGGACTCCTATCTCAGCAAATCCTTCGACCGGATGGGATCTCGGGACTTTGCGCAGCGGTGTTTGGGGAAGGGGATGAAGGCAAGTCGTACTTGTATGCTTTAGATTTGTGACTGATATCTAGCCATAGTCGCTCCATTGGTGAAGCTTGAACGTGTGGCACGCGTATTGAGCGCGGTCCCCTCGAAACTGGATCGCGAGGTACGTTCTTGAACGCGTCGTTTGATGTACTACCACCCTCATATTCGTCCAAGGCATACATGCGCACAGTCCTTCCGAACCTGATAACCCTTCTCAGCCCCACCAACTCCGAACTGCAATCCCAATCCGTCCCAATATCCTACAAGCGCGCCGCAGCATTCACCCTCTCACGCATGTTGACTACCTCTAGAGCCCTTACCCTCAGCATAATCTCCCCGCTCCTTCACGGCCGCTTCCTACCCTCTTTGGGCGCAGTGTCACTCGCTCCGTCTGTACCGGACACAATATCAACTCTCACTACCTTGTTCACCTCGACGGACCCATCCCCTCTCCTTGCCCAAACGATTCTCGAACCCATATTGGTACCTTTGTATAACCTCTCCGCTCATCTCGACTCTCAACGAGTCTCGGATCCCGTACTGAAAGAGTCGACGCACAGTTTGGTTAGAACCTGGGCTAGACTTGTGAGCCGGGACGAAGCGATAGCTGGGTTATGGAAGATCGTACAAGGTGTGGGCGGTTGGGGTGTAGATGGAGAGGTGCAGTGGGTCTGGGATGTTGATGAAGACGGGCTGGAGATTGTACGAGCCGGGTGAGTTGTCTAGGGTACATTTTGTGGACTAGTACGCTCACGTACGAACCTTCGGCCTAGTGCACCAAAGCCCATCCCGCTATCGGTTTTGCAGGGCACCGATGAAATCGGTGAACTTGGAGACGCCGAAGACGACAATCCGCTCTCCCTGAGGCCGAACCCTACGCACTTTGCCCAACTTGTCAAATCGTTGGAGCGAAAAGATGTTGCGAGTGCGTTGTTCGTTCGGATTCTGAACGGATACCAGGTGACTCGGCGCATGGATGCAAACCCGCTAAGGTGAATATTTATACGGCAGGCTTGAAACGGAAGGGCTTATTTCGGATATCCTAGGACGATACTTTTCTTACGATTGACACTCGAGCTTCAACAAAAGCTAGGGTCAAGCGTTCTCACAGAACCCGAGCATATCTTACAATTCGTGGCGCATGCAATCGAGCCCAAGCGGGCTGAATCGAAACCAAAACCCGTGGATAGGAACTTGGGAAGCCTTAGAATTGTAGACGCGGATAGCGACGACGAAAATGACCTAGAAGCGACGCAAGAGCAGGATGAAATGGCCTTGACAGCGGTAACTTTGCTCCTATCCATACTCGAAGGTTAGTGGGGATAAACCAACGCCATGCTATGCTAAACAATACCCCATACAGCCAACGGTAATCTTTCCACCAGCTCTTCGCCATTGCTAGCTATGATATTCGATCACCTCGAGCCCCTGACAAGCTCCGAAGACGAATCACTCGGAGCACTCAGCCGCGAGGCGCGTCTTGTCCTCATATCCCGCCGATCGCTATCCGAATCTCTGCCATCCGCGACTGACGCGCAGCGCTCTGACTTGGAAACCTACCAAGAGGCCCTACGACTCATCCAAGACCCTATTCTGCCCGTCCGCGCACACGGCCTGCATATGCTCCGCCAACTTGTGGTACCACCCAAGCCTCCCAAAGGCGCCCCCACCGCGCCCCCTCGAGAACTTGATCCGGCGCTCGTTCCGGGGATCCTTGACGTCTTTTTGCAGTCGGTGCAGGAAGAGGATAGTTTTGTGTTTTTGAACGCCGTACAAGGGTTGTCCGCTATGGTTGACAGGCTTGGGCGGGAAATATTGCAGAGTTTGCTGAGGATATATGCGGGTGGAGTCGAGTCAGGACGTCAGATAGAGCGAGCGGAACTAGATAAACGAGTGCGCGTGGGGGAAGCTCTCGTGCAGGTGGTTAGAAGATACGGAGATGCTTTGGGGTTGTACGGTATGCGCATTTTCCCGGTCATAACTCGGTATCTAACATGTGGTTGTTAGTCAACATGCTGGCTCCTCCGCTGTTCCGGTTAGTTCGTGAGGAGGGGCTGCCAACCATATTACGCTCTTCGGCGCTCTCGATCCTTGCTCAATGCGTCGAAACTTCGCCAGCAGCCTTGACACCGTGGACAGAAGACATACTCTCTGGAATGATAGACATATTGCAGATCGAAAGCGTTCGTGCTTCTCCACTGCTTCGTGCTGCAAGGGAAGAAGCACGATCCAGCATTGAGAAGACAGTCATCGACAAGGAAATAGACGCTCGGCCTCAAGCTGTTGACTCTAAGCTACCGCCGCTTCGTCGGTCAGCTTTGCTATGTTTTGCGCTGGTTGTTCGGTCGATGGTTGCGAGTGTGTATGAAGGTTCAAACCCTGTCCAACGAGGAGCTTTATGGAACAGGGCACGAACACTGTTGGACTACCTTCGTATAACTGACAGTGACCCGGTCGTTTGTGTTCAGGCTACAGAAACACTTGGCTTGGTGAAGCAGCTAGCAAGAGCTGAACTTGGATTTGACGTGTAAATAGTCGTACACATGATTACGTTAGATGTAAGCCACTAGAAAAATTGGGAATTCGCCTTTCACCACTCGACCATTGACCAGCCCTGAGGTACTTGCTCTTGCCCCCCCTAAGCAACTCTGGATTAGTTTAGCAGCTATGACTACTGCTGCCTCTGCTCCTTCCCTTCATGGTGCGAAAAAGAAGAAGTCTAAAAAGCGTGTTTCCGAGGACGTCCCCGCTGTCGGACATCCTCCCGCGACCACGACGGAAGATGGCGGCATCTCCCAAGCGATCCAAAACGCTCTTGATCATGTCAGGGCTTCAGAGGCTATAGCCACCTCGTCCAGTGGCCTCGCCACCCCTCAGGGGGAACAACCCGCCACCGAGACCAAGAAGCGACCCAACCCCGATAACTCGAGCCCCACCGTTGAACCTGGTGCGACGCAGCCAAAGGCGAAAAAGAAGAAGAAACAACATAATGCTTCTGTCGCGTCCGCTTCTCCTGCGCTAGCTCCCCCTGCTAGTGGACCTTCGAACGTCTCAGCCACACCCGCTATGTCGCAGCTCGCTCCGACATACATTCCGGCTCACACCTCCCACCACATTCCTATTGACCCTGCTCTGACGCAAAACGACCAATTGGCGCAACCCCCTCACCCTCACCCCTCGTCCAACTCTCCCTTTACGATGGATGCTGGCGCCGGCGCGCTCCAGCACCAAGACAATCCAAACGCAGACGCGTACATCTTTAACCAGGACCACGACATGTCGATGCTTGGCTCAAACGAGGACATCTTTCGCGCTCTCCAAGGATTCGACATTTCCAAATTTACTGCTCTCGCTTCAGAGAACCCCGAGTCCGTCCATCCTCATTCTGGCGATCCTGGCCCTTCGACTGCTGGCAATACCTCACAGCCCAGACCACGCGCAAAAAAGACTGTTGCTCCTCAACCGACCGGGCAGGCTGTCAACCCTGAGCACGCAGACATCCTCGCGACCCACTGGTTGAACCCGGCCAAGCTTGCTGATCTCGTCAAAAGTCAAGGTACGCCACTCAACCGAAAGTTCTCGACTTGCTCTAACATCGAATAGGTCTGGTCTACAAGAAGGGCAAGTTTTCTGCCATTGAAGAGCACCAGATCGAGGAAGCACTCCAACATTATGCCAAGGGGCGGAACTTGAGTGCTACCGAGATTGACGGTATTATATTCTCGAAGGGCAAGAAGGCAAAAGAGGAGTACAGCACCTTTTGGTCGGAAATCAGTGAGTTTCTTAATGTCGACTTCTGCAACAGTGTAAATTTACGCGTTTTGCAGCTCGTGCGGTACCTCAGCGGCCGATCATCGCCGTCTACCATCATGTTCGACGCACGCATCACCCGATGAAACAACAAGGCAAATGGACACCCGAAGAGGATGCGATTGTCATTGCGTACGTCGTTCAACCTTCCGCAATCGAGGCTAGCTAACCGTTTTACTCTTAGTGCGGTCGCTGAGCTAGGCCAGAAATGGGAGCAAATCAGCGAGCGAGTCGGTCGCATGTCCTCTGACTGCAGAGACAGATATCGAAACCACCTCGTTGACCAGGATGCTCGTGTGACTGGTGCGCCACCAAGTCCAAGCTATCGGTCTATCATGATTGACTGGCATTACAGGGCCTTGGACTAAAGAAGAGGAGGATGAATTGACGAAGATTGTGTTGGAACTCACGGTTCAGCGAGGCCTGCAAGCAGACAATGATGTTCTGTGGTCGGAAGTAAGTGAGCGCATGGGTGGGCGTCGAACGAGGCAACAGGTCCGAATTAAGTGGTGCGTACCGGCGGCTCACTTGATAGCAACACTGCACTAAATCATGCCTAGGACGGACGCCCTTAACAAACGGGTTAAGAACTCTGGCGAACGCCCACGCTGGAACGCTCAAGATGCATATATCCTAGTACACAAGTATGTCGCATATCGTATTGCGCATTCAACACCAATTAACAACCGTTTAGAGTGGCGTCTATGCCCGTCCAGGACGATACGGAAATCGACTGGAAGCTTTTGCCTGACCCTCAATGGAATCTGTGGAGCGCGCACCAGCTTCAGCGTCGCTGGTTTGGCCTCAAGAAGACATTGAAAGACGCGGATACGATGCCTCACTCTGGTATGTCCTTTGGCCCGCTTGTCCACTGCAATCATCTAAACTTGGGTCTGCGCAGAAATCATTGCGATCCTTCAAAGTAAATTTAGCGAACCCCCCGAACAACCTAACGCCCCGCGCCGCTACGAGACCAAGAAGTCCCGGACCAACGCAATCAGCCGCGAATTTATCAACGATGAGGAGGGCGGATTCGAAGACTTTACAGACCCGGACGGGTTGTTCCCCCAGACAGCAGACGGTAGCCCTATCGATCCGGAGCTGGTCCGCGAGACGCAGGAACAGCTGGAGGCGGTTCTGGAAATTGCTACTCGGCAGGCCGCCGCATCAGGCAGTGGGACACATGAATGAACTTTTGTCAGGTTTTCGATTAGCATCAAGGACAATGTATTTATCCCATGACTATTTATGAGTTGTGTAAAATACAGTGCTATCGAAATACAAGAGGGTAGAAAGTAGATAGTACACAGATCAGTCAGGCATCGTAATCCACCGATGGACGGGAGTTCCAAACGCGCGGCGAGGGAACATCTCCCGGGCCTCCATCCCGCAATCGCGCTCACGGACAACAATCCCCCTCGCGTCGCAAAACCGCCTAAGTTCTGTGCGCTCATTGGCCGATGCCTCGTTCCGGTCGAGCCATGTCAACGTTTTGAGTTCAGTCAAAGGACAGAGGGACGCCATCAACTCGTGCAGCGCGGGCTCATTAGCAATCCTCTCGTCCGGGCGTGCCAGACCGAGATGCGTGAGCCCACGAGGAAGAGTCGCCAACGTTTCTGGTGCGGGCCAAAACCTAAGCAAGAGCTCCGTCAAACGAGGACACGCAGCGTCCACAAACGCAAGCGACTCGAGCCGATCCGAGAGCCTCAGCGAACGCAAATTCGAGCCGTACCGCCGTAACATGAGTGGCAACAGTGTCTCTGGAAGCGCAGTCATCTTGTTCTCTTGCGGAACGTCGATCGAGAGTGATTCGGGCTCTGACGATTCTCCGAGTAGCCATTTGAGCTCTCGACCCGAGGGATGCAGAGAGATGTGCCAGTGCAGTTCGGATAGGTTCATCTCGAGCGGGTTTCGTCCTAATGCGATCCGGAACGGGCATCCGTCCAGCCAGAGCTTTGTTATTTGCGGGAACGCAGCTAGTATATCGTGCACGACTGTGTGCTCAAACTTGGTATGGTTATGCAGATGCAAAGACGTGACCGATTTCGCGCGTGAGAGTACAACGAGGTCGTCTGGAGCCAAGTCGAGCGTCCCACGGAGAACCAGCTCGAGGTGGTGGAGTCTAGGCACGACCGGCAAGAGTTTTGCGATATCCCTCAATGCGAGCCGGTCGTACTGCCGCAACACCCTAACGTCTTCGCACGACAAGGACAGACTGCGCGTGAGCCCACCGAGCACACGTCCGCGCTCGGTCGACGGGCAAACGGTGTGCGAGTAGGCAACAGATTGGCGATACGAATTGAGGTGCACGGAGCGAAAGAGGAGTGCCTGTGCATAGGCCGAGAATGTGCGACTGACGAGGCAGCAGGATCTGAGGGTTGCGTAGTCTGAGGATGCTTGGTCTATGATGCCTAGGACGATGTCGGTCGGGACACCGAACCTGAGCGATTAGATGGAGATCAGTACGGGGTCGAGTCGAGTGTCACGCCCGGGACATACATTTGTTCGGGGGGAACCATCTGTGACCGAGGCAGGGTGATGAGTATGGGCTCTGCGTATCACATCAACGGAGTAAACTCGCCTTTCTGTACACCGGGAGACCAAACGCAATACGTTTGCCTAAAGCCTTTTATATACTAGCCTTCCAGACGACACCTTACTCACGCTCCGCTACGACAAAACGCAGGGAACGGAGCTTGAACTTGTCGAATGAGCCGCCGAGAAGGAGGTGGTTGTGCAGTATGCTTGCCAAGGTGAGGTCACACCGTACTTGGAATCGAGGCGTGCTCCACTTGCAGGAGGGGGGAGGGTCAAGTTGTCGAGCCAGGAAACTTGGTACAGCGTCCGTATTTATAACAGACTACATGTATGACGTTGAAAGCGTCGACCAAGTTCCCCAGAGCGGTCTAGACATCTTGATGTGATCTGTGCAAGCAAAGGGGACATTTCGAAGATGCATGACCCTTGTGTGGTCGAGGTGCAGAGTGAGCCGAACGCCGGACCCTGATTCCCCGCTATTGCCGACCGGCTTTCCAACAACGCCAGTCGACGACCAAGGTCCAACCAAGGTAAACACTCATACCCCCATTTTACCCCACACAAGATCAATTTAAACACTCGCTACATCGAAATTCAAAACTATTCACTCACAACCCACACACCTAAATTCAGGACTCGCGATTGGCCCAACTCTCACCCCCACCATGTCGAGCTTCAAACCGGGCTCGGCGTCCACCGCGCCATACATCGACCCCACGCCTCTCCCATCTGCCGTCCCGCACGTAGACGAGCTAGGCGTGACTTCTGCTCCACTCAAGAGCGCTGCGTTCTTTATCGGCGCTCACTGCGGAGACTACAACGGTGCGTCTCCTACACACCGCTTTCCCCTCGTATTTCTGATTCGTGGGACACTCGTCCTGCGTTTCTTCCTGACTCGTACTGATGCGTGTGGACAGATGACTTTATGCTATGCAAACAAGAATCTGCGGATCCTGCGCATTGTTTAAAGGAAGGTCGACGAGTGACGCGGTGCGCAGCGGATCTGATCGAAAAGATGCGCGCGAGCTGCGGGCAAATGTACGACGCACACTGGCAGTGCTTGGAGAACAACAACCAAGTGAGTCTTTCTTACTCTGGGGGACCTTACACGATACCGACCGCATCTATGCAGGAGTACTACAAGTGCAGAAAACCGGAACGAAAGCTCAACGAGTGCATGTTTGAGAGCCTGGTCAGTGCAATCGCCGAGACTCGTCGGATCGTCTCATGCTTGGATTGGTTTATCAGGGCCTCAAAAAGACGATTCCCGGCGCGCCGACGTACAAGCCGCAGGTGCATGAGCTTACCAACCCCATTTACAAGCGGCAACAAAAGTGAAATTGTACGTTGTAGATGTGACAATGAAATCTGTTGTGGGTAGATATGTTTCATTTGGGCGAGTCGAATGATTCGGTGTTTGAGCGTCTACAAAGGAAAGGGACAATCTCGTTGCCCGCCAAGAGGCTGAGGGACGTCGGGCACGCGAGGGCCACAATCGGCGACAGATGTTGCGGGATATTTAGCAGCGAACTTGAGCACCGGACGCATCCGAGCTAGTACGAATCAGTCCCTTGTCACATCAATACGTCGCCGGATGTCGGACGTCGCTCAGGCAGATCACTCCCGTACCACTGCTTACGAAATAACTTTAAACCATTCCATTCATACGATTAACCTAAGGACACAGCGACAGACCACACCATGGGCAGAAAAAAAGACAAAGTAGACGGTAAGAAAGATGACTGCAAGGATCGGTACGAGTACAGGCCCGAGGGCGAAATCAGATATAGAAATTGCGACGTGAGTGCAGTGTTGGGACGAGTGCAAGGAACAATAAACAAACGAGCGGAAACGTCGATATCTACGCAGACTGCTTGCGTGACTGTTTCCGCTCAGGAATAAGGCCCTCGCCCTGTCGGATGGGCAAAGCGATGCTACCATGTCGCGAGGATGATGACAATGACTCGGCCCGTCGGTGCGAGTGCGAGTGGGAGGAGTGAGAATGATTGTGTGGCAGCGAGTGCGAGTGGGAATGTCTGGAAGGTCGAGAGACATAAGCCTCGGTCGCATGCATTTGCCGAGCGTCGGCAATGGACAGCCGCGGTAGGGGCGCGTAGATCAACGGCTCTTTGGATTGGGTGTCACGAGACGGGAGAAGGAAGATGCGTTGCTGGCCGCTGGACTCGTCGCCCGACAGCTCATCATACTCGGAGCCGGAGCCCATGCGCAGTAGTTGAGAATAATAATCTGTTACGAGCAACGTAAATTGCATCTAAGACCGAGTCAGTTTCGGCGCAAGCTGTAACTCCAAACGGATGTTCTTACCCGGCAGATGAGCAGCACAGACATGACAGCCACGATGCCCACTACGCCACGCTCGAAATAGACTTCACAGTTATCGATAGTAAGCCCGGTATCAGCCAGATTCCGCATCAACTCGGGCTGACGCGAGAGCTCTTCACAGACCGCACCCCGCAACGTCGGCTGAACGCACGCAAACGCAAACATGAGCGTCGAAAGAGTGACAAAGACCAAATCTGCGATGGAATAGTCGCGAAAGACACGGACGTGAGCCGGCAGGCGCTACACAACAAATAAAGCGAATAAGCTAAGGCTCAGGAATGACGTTGGGATTACGCACCTTGAGTGTGCCGTAAAAGCCCGCGGCACAGGCTACGCTGGCAACACCCATGTAGACGCAGACGAGGGCGCCGAGCGTGCGGGCCACGTCGAGGGTCCAGACGTCGGCCGAGCCTTCCCACTCGCTCTCTGCCTCCCGGCGCATGGTCAACCACATGGCGACGATGTGGATCGCGGCGTATGCATTTCCTACTGCTCCAAGGCCCGCGAGTACGAGCGTAGCCGTCCTGGGGGATGTGCGTGAGCGGATATTGCGGGGCGGGCGGTGTGGGATATCACTCACCTGCGCGACGAAACAAAACAACAATTCGACCGGTGCATTGTGCTTACAAGGTGGGGGGCGGCGGTGTAGGAGGGTGATACAGCCAGCAGAGGGCAAAACTTATATGGTGGAGATGGCACGATGCAAGCCGGAGGCCGAGGTCGAGTTGCACGATACTTTTAGTCAGGTGCGGCCACACGCCGTGCGAATTAGTCACACTGTCACATCACCACCACACGAGATTCGGGCGCATATGTCCTTTGTCAACAATAAGACGATAATTAATCCTTTTACGTCGACCCACAGCCCTGCCGCCGACTGCGACGCGCGGCAACACTATGACGACATACAAATTGCCAAATCCCCACACTCGTCAGCGTAAAACAGCATATCAGTACACTTTATAACATACTATGCCAACAAACAGAGCAGGAAAACACACAACAAGCAACAAACATGTGCATATATACACCTCTATCCTCCGCCCGCAGCGTCCACTGTCGCGCTTGGTGTCGGCGAGCCCGCAACCGCAGCAGCCCCCTTGCCAAGACTCAACTTCATCTTTTTCGCCCCGTCGCCCGTCCCAGCGAGCTTCCCAACCAGCGGGAATGTATCCTCTTCCGCCTCCTTTGCATTTCCCGTTGCCCGCTTGCCCGAGCTGTACAGCGCCAGCAGCTCGTCTTCCTCCTCTTCTCGTCTCCGCTTCTCCGCCCGCAGCTGGCTCAACGCCGGTGGTCCACTCAGCCCGCTCTCAAGCAGCGTCACCGGGAACGTATCCATCTGCTCGCTCTCCCCTCCCTCGGCACCCATCTCCGCCAACCGCGCCGCCGTCGGGCTCTCTGCGACAAACGTCGCTGATCGGTTCATCTTTCGCTCAGGACTCGGACTCGACTCTTTCGGCGGATTGCTGTCGAGCGGCATCGGCGACGGCGACAACACGTTCTGGAACGAGAGCATCCCGTCCGAGCTCGAGCCCGTCACCACGCCCAGGTCCTCCTCGTCCTCTTCGTAGTCTGCCAAACCGAGCAAGCCCGCAGATGGGGGCTTGATCGGCTGAAACACGGGAGTCGAGCCGCTACCGTCCGACCCGGCCCGCACCCGCGCGCCACTCCCAAGCGCAACCCGACCTCGCTTCCGTTTGAGGGTATTCATCGGTGGTATTTGCACCGGCGCCCACTTGAGCGGAACCTCGAGCGTCTCTTCGTCGGCGCTGTTGAAGTAGTCCTCTTCTTCCGCATCCATGAGTCGGCCACTGCCCCACCGTCGTGTGCTGTTACCATTGCTGCAATATGGTCAGTCTAGCCAACGCACCGCACAGGCACACTCACGTAGAATTAGCCACCGGCTCTGCAGGCGGCGGCTCCTCGTGGTTCTGCTCCCACCGCAACACTATCCCCGCAAACCTCATCCCAACCATCGGTAACTTGGCCAGGTCCCGGACACGCTCGCCATGCTTATCCATCATATAGTCGATCACAAGACGAAGATTTTCCTATTTAGAGTACATTAGCTATCTGTCACGGTCACGTCTTGGCCGAGGCCTATACTTACCCGCCGGATATACTCAAAGAACTCTTGACACGTCGAGCTGAGCATATTATCCCGGCGCGACTCCCGCGCGGTTAACTCGATAATAGGCAGGACCACGTCTTGCTTGATAAGATGTCGCGTGACAAAAACGTTCGATGACCTGAAACACGCGCGGAATACACGCAACGCGGCTAACACCGCTCCTCAGCGACCCATCAGCCAAGGAAATAACAATGACGCACCCAATCGTACGTGCTTTTCCCTTGATGACAGCAATGACGCCAGTTTAACCGCAATGTCCGATGCGCAAATATAAAACTGGCACCGGTGCCCGTGTTGCAATACAAAGTTGGACAGCAGGTCACACAAAAAGAGAAACTGCGACGCCTGATCGCGTTGGGTATTGAGCGGGGCGCCTGCAACGTGCGTCACACGTGTTTAGCCGAGTCATTCCAAGTGGCGTTGATTCACTCACCTTGCAAAGCTTGAAAGCTTGGAAGCGCAAGAATAGGTTTATAGAGCGAGATGATGCACTGTTCATAAAAGAACAGCAAAAACTTTTCAGTCGCTGGGTCCTCTCTCCTCGCCATCGCAGCCTTTGCAGCAGCCGCAGCCGTAGGTCGCTAACGTTTGTTAATCCCTTGGACTCAAAATCAACAACTAGCCTACTCACATCTCCCAAACCCATATCACTCCCCGCGCCCTGGACCTCCAACAACACCCTAATCGCATCCGCGATCTGACTTCGCAGCGCCAAATCCTTCGTCCCACCCATTGTCGCAATCAACTGCTCCAATAGTGTCCGCACACCCGCTTCGGCATGATGCAACACGTTCTGTCGCACACCGTGCGGGTCATACTCCATCACACTGAGTAGTATGTCCCCACACAAGTGCTGGATCGAAAGCATGTCTGGATCCGGGTTCTGCACAGACAGCGCCCATTGGATCATATACAACACACCCCGATCGACGAGCAAACGGTAGAGTGCAAAGCGGGTGGAAACTTGGACATTCTTGGCCGTTGCGCAGAGCTGGTGGGTCATCCGGATAATGTCCCTTCGCCGTGTGTCCTGGTCAGGAGAAATGGCCGATGGAGGAAGTGGTATAGGGCCAATCTCTGGTGATGAACTCCCATTCGGTTGAGGCGGTATGTTGCTGGGATCTTCTACAGTCTCCAGTGCCGACTTTCCGTCCTTGGTTCGAAGCTGGGGGAACGCAGAGAACATTCGATGTAGCAGAGTTTCTTCATGCTGAAAGTGAGTGACAATGTCGATCTGGTTGAAGATGATGAACGAGTTGAGGATGTTAAACGTCGGATCGTCGAGCATTCTCGCAAGAACAACATCTTTCAAGAACAGTAGTCGGTAGGTCTGATGGATCTTCCTCCTTACGGCCGGGTCTCGAATAGGAACTGCTTCGCGGTACTGCGCGACGCTAGACAAGAAGTCTCGGTACGACCCCTTGTGTTCTGGAAACTCGGGATCATCTACAGACGCGCTTCAGCTAATGTGCTCATGGCTTCAACAGTTTGGACCAACATTCCAATATTCCCAGGACACCAGGGAAGATATCATCAGAAAGCATGTGTTCGTACATAGAGTGTTCGTTAAGCATTACTGTGTGTGGATTAGCGCTGTTCATTTCAAACCAACTTTCCACTCACTGATCGTTTGCATGATTCGACATAGAGCATGAAGATGTACCAAGTATTCTGATCGCTCCGCCTCATAGAACAACTCTATAAGCGAGCAGACGAATTTCTGTTGTGCTCATCAGCCAAGACCCACAATCGACACAAATAAACACACCTGATACACAAGTGTTTCACAAATCTTTTCTTTAAGCGTCGGGTTTTTGGATAGCAGCTTGATCGCTCGGTCAATATCACCAATCGTATTAAAGTCAGGCGCGGGTATCTGGCCAGCGTGCATAAACGATTGCGCAACCCGGCGGTCAAGAGACATTCTTGGTGTAGAGGGGGGAGAAGATGACGTTGGATCTTCTACGGAGCCGACTCGGTAAGCTGCAAACCAAATGAACGAGTCCGACGTACGTTTGCCTCGAAGGTGTCGTTGAACCTCTTGGATAAAGTCCCATATCTCACCACACCCGTCCAAATCCTGGAAACTCAGCGCAAAGTCTGTCCCGTCCGGCTCGGTCCATACGATCAGGGTCTCTGCGGCAGTGACGAACGAGTGTATGAGATTGAATAGGTCGCGACCGAGGTGAACAGCAACATACGGCCCAAGTCCCCCTGTTCTCCTTGCTGACGCTGGTAGACGTCCTGGGCCCGAATCTCACATCGCAAAAGCTCGCCCTCGGTAAACTCGCTTTTCACAATGATGACAGCCTTTTCCGTGCTCTCGTCATAATCAGCCGAGCACATTCCGGTCCCGCGGTCGTTCCAACAAGAGCCTTTAAGTTCGTATACCTGCGCAATGGCGTCGGAAGACCGAATCAACACCGCAGCCCCAGGGGATCGTACCTTGACTCTCCGCATCTCGGCCGTGGACCACTCGTCTGCGGGCGTCCAGTCGTCTTCGTTATCGCCCATGTGAGCGTCGGCGCCCATTCCGAGTCCCTCGTCTATCACCTCACCCGAGTGCATCGCTCGAGCGTCTCCGTCGAGCGTTATCTGGTGGTGCGGCGAAAGCGAATGGAGCTCGCTGGGCGAGACGGTGGTCCTAAGCTCGTGCTGCATGGCTTGCTGTTGTTGTTGCTCGATATCAATATCGGGAAGGACGTCGAGCGGGTACGAGTCGATGTGGAGTGCGGCGTCAGGCACGGGGGCGGCCGAGCCCAAAGTCTCTGGCTCAGACGAGTCTGAAGCCTCATGCATGTGGGTGTCGACGACCTTTTAAGCGCACGCGGCGTTGGCGTGCGGGCGTGCGGGGTAGGAGGCTTGCGTCGGGCGTTGTGGTGGTGCAAGTCAAGCCGGTCACGCTCCCGTCTCCAAATTTGCAATCATTGTTTGTTTTGCTGACCCCCTAATACTGCTAGCCGCCGGTTGAAGACTAAATACTAATAGGTGCCTGTAGATTCAATTGTTGTCTATCTAGATAGTGTCATGCACCCTGCCTTGTGCGTCGTGGCCGATCCAACCACTCCTGAGCCGCTGCATCAACCTCAAACTGCGCTCTCACGCTGCCCCGCGCCTGCACGTGGCACGGATGCGTGCGAAGAACACGTCGCCAGCTGGCGGTTAATACAGACAACAACTATACAAGGTACCTACAGGAGCACATAATTGAATGGTAACCTTGCTTAGCCACGCGGAAGCGCCACCTACTCCGTGCTAGCGGCCTCAGACCAGAAGCTAAGGAGATCGCCGATGTTGACAACACGGCACCGTCCACTAGAGGCGCATCGAGCCAGTCCTCGTTTGGTAGTTTAATCTGCAGCTAGTAACTTCTGCTTGGCATGGCGACGTTCTTTGACCACATTTTGCGGCTGGATGCGGGGTAAGTTCACCGGAGGCAGTGACGTCAAAGTGCCGAGTTCATTGGGTCCTTTGGTTGATGTAGCTTTGAGTTGCAGGTAGGAAACATACTGTAGCCAGACCGTGCACCCGTTCCACCCTCGGGGTACCAAATGGTGGATAGTGTAGCGACCATGATATGGGCGCGTGTCCACGATTGTATGCACATTGGGGAGTGAAATAATCGTCAAGAGTTTGAGCAATCGTTTTAACAGCGTCATCAAAAGCTCGTAGCAGCCTTGAATGCCCTAGGGCATACTGAACTCGCCTCCAGCTATAGAGTCTTTGCGTATACTTTCTGCTGTCACAGGTAGACGACCTTTGCCACTAAACTTATAATCAATTATGAGAAGCACGCATACATGTACTGATAGCCAAGGCTTACGCTTCTAACCCCCAATCCTGCATCATGATCGGTATCTTTTCCTTTTCGGCCAACTCGCCTTCAAAGAAACCTTTGCCCGCGTCAATCGTCTCTTGAGCGAGGTTATGGTGGTGTTCCTGCGTTCTTCAAAAACAAGAATCCCAAGCTACTTACAGTATAGCTACCCAAGATCGAGCTGTTGAGAAATGCTGATTGCGAGGATCATGCTGATTTCACGGAGACTCCGGGGTCCTTTTGCACCGGGCCGAAAACGTCAGACAAGGATGACGCGGGTGGTCTGTGCACAAGGGCTGCAAGCGCGTGTGGCCTCAATGAAAGAGACTAACTTGTTCAGGAAAGCGCAAACAGATAGTCATAACACGAGCTTGAGATGCGCCGTTCGAGTCCGGCGGCAGAACGATCGGCACGTGTAAGGACCGATGATCGCCCGTTCAATTTTTACCCCACGACAATCGACATGCACTCCCGGCCTGGGTCTCCCCCGCCCTCTGAAACAAAGCGACGCAAGATTGTCTCTGAACCAAATGGCGTCGTTCAAGACTTTTACCCCGGCTTGCTGGACGAGCCGAGTGTGGTCTCTCTCAACGCCCAATACGCCGCATCTCAGCCATACAAACACGCCATCATACCAAAACTATTTTCGGACGAGCTCCTAAGGAACGTCAAAGACGAGATCCTCGAAAACGTGAGGTTTACAGAAAAGGAGACAGACATCTACAAAGTGGGTAGCTTGTACCACTGGTTTTAGCACTAAACTTCATCCCAGTAGGTCCACCAAACAGGCGACCTCGCATCCCTCTCGTACCTGACTCCAGAGCAGCGATCACTCTTCCCGTCGGTCTTGAAGCTCCGTCAAGCACTTTACTCGCCAGAATTTCGTAGTTTCTTACGGAGCGTGACGGGCTGTGGCCCTTTGTCGGGCAAGAAGCAAGACATGTCTGTCAACTCGTACAAAAAAGGTCGGTCATACGACCATGTCATTCGCCGTACCTGACACTCGGTTACTCAGGCTGCCATCTACTCAACCACGACGATGTCATCGGCACCCGCCGAGTCTCCTATATCCTCTACATGCCCCTTCCTCTTGACCAACCCTGGAAGCCGGAGTGGGGCGGGGCCCTCGAGCTGTATCCGGTAACAACCCTTGCGGATGGCACCCTCGAGCCGGAATGCAAGCCCGTCAACGTAATCCCGCCTTCTTGGAATCAGTTCATCTTTTTCGAGATTCAACCGGGTCGGGTGAGCCTGTTAACCGGGGTGTATTCGCATGACTTGACTGGCGTTAGAGCTTCCATTCAGTCGAGGAGGTTGTAGTGGACGAAGGTGATAACCGGAGGCAGAGGTTGAGCATAAGCGGCTGGTGAGAGTCGACAGAGGCTTCCACGCACCCTTCTCACTCCCCATAGGTTCCACCGCCCGCAAGAGGGCGAAGAGGGGTACGATGAAAACGATGTCCCAAAAGAAAAGAGCTCGCTTCAACAACTAGTAAGTCCCATTACTGCCCAAAACTTAAATATGCTTCATTACATCTCGCAGTCTGCATCAAGCAACACACCACTCCAGCCATACCCCTCCGACGCCGAAACCCCACTAAACCCACAAGACCTCACCCTCGACGAAGCCCACAAAACATTCCTCTCCCAATTCCTCAATCCAACCTACCTCACCCCTCGAGCAATTGAAACTCTCGCCGCCAAATTCTTCGAAGAATCAAGCCTCGACCTGCACAAATTCATCTCAGACGCACTCGCCGCGGAACTAGAAACCGACATCAAAGCACTCGACGACAAGGCGAACCAGACACATCGGTCCAACGCAAGTGTAATGCCCACCCATGACTATGGCGGCTCCGAACTAGGATGGGAGCTCGCCGGTCCTCCGCACCGGTTCAGGTACTACCGCGCCACGGACGAGCTCGGTAGTCAACAAGGCGCAGGTCGAGTCATCCATCGGATTCGGACAGAGCTGTTCCCGTCTTTGGCGTTTCGTTCGTGGTTGGCGGCTGTGACATCGCTCGTACCGCTCGCGTATGCTGTTACGGCAAGACGTTTTAGGCCTGGGCTTGATTATACGTTGGCGAGTGCGATGGAAGGTGAAGCGAGGTTGGATGTATGCTTGGGGCTTACACCTGAAGCCGAGGGATGGGAGAGCGGAGCGTGGGGCGGGTGGGAAGTGAGTTTGTGACATGCATACATTCGGTCTACTAGCTGACGATACACAGTGCTACATGGCCCCGCACGAAGGAGACGACGACCCAGAGGTATACAAAACTTCTGGCTCAAAATCGGCAAACGGCTCAAACAAACCTGAGACAAAAAGTTCCGAAAAGGACACCGATCCCAAGGGTAAAGGCAAAGCGAAAGCGAAAGATGAAGCCATGTCTGAAGGCGGAGAAGACGATGACGGGACGCTTCTCACTGTTCAGCCGGGTTTCAACCGTCTGGTGATCGCGTTACGAGACTCGGGCGTCTTGAAATTTGTAAAATACGTGTCTGCAGCTGCTCCGGGGAGCCGGTGGGATGTTTTCGGAGAATGGGAGGTGGGTATGCTCGAGGCGGATGATGGATCGGACGAAGACGACGAATCATAGATCACATGTTGTACAACTTGCTCAAAAAATAGCACAGTCAAAATACAGTTTTCTTCCCAGCACTGGGTACAATCGCTACAGCCTCTCTCCTAGCCATTGCAAGTGCCGCACCAGGTCTCGGTCTCAACCTACCGTCCTTTGCACGGACATACTGCTCGTCTCCTTTAGGTATCGATTTCCGAGGTTCCGGCTTGGTCTCCTCTCCATCCTCGGCCGATACATACTTGCGCCGTTTCGCCGCTCTCGGGGTATCCTCTGGTTGCTCCTTTTCCGCTTGCCCCTTACGCGGTCGTAGGCCTCCACCTCCACGTCGAACTGCGTCGGGAGAGCCGTATTCGAGCACGAGTTTGCGTCCGTTTAGGTGGTGGTTACGTGGGTTTACGAGAATGGCTGTTGCGTAGGTCGTGTTGAGAAAGTCTAAAAATGCCCAACTGGAGGGGTACCTGATCGGTCTTGTATGCATAAGCCTTTTGAGATCGGACGTACCCCTTGCACATGCCGCTATCTTCAAATGTCCCCATTCTGATCTTTTTCAGCCATCGTAGGGGTTTTCCTCCTGGATTCTTTGCAGCGCTGTCCTGCTTTGCTTGTTCCTCCAACTCGCTCGGTAGCCCATGTCCCTCTATCATCTGCCTAATGTCGTCCTCTTTGGTCTCAAATGGCAAGTTTCCCATGAATAGCGTTTGAGCGGCCGGTTGCTTTTGTGAGCTTAGAATCTTTTGAGCTGTCTTGGAGTGAGTGGTTGAGGGTTGTTGGGGGACTGTTGAGGTCTCGGCAGACTCTTGCTCGGGTTTGTTGGTGGCCTTGGGGGCATCGGGTCGACCGGTAAAGTCATCGCCTGGGAAGACGTGTCAGAATGAGAGCAAATTTTCGAATGGATTGCTTACCGTTCTTTATCAACAGTCTACGTCCGTCCAAGTTCTTTTCGGAGAATGTAATAGCAAGAGTCTGCGCATCAGGGGTTGCAAAGTCGACGTATGCAAACCTATCGAATCGGAACAATTAATTTGTACAGCGTCGAGGAATAGTTCATCTACTGACCCTCTGTTCTCCCCTCTCATCCCCCGACCTTGGCCTACAACCTGCTTCTTAGGCATATGCACCCGCGTTATCTCTCCAACGCCATCGAAGAACTCCTTCAACTGTGCCTCGGTCGTTTTGAAGCTGAGGTTTCCTACCCAGACCGAGTTTTGGCGAGCGGGTAGGACTGGTTTATCGTCTGGTTCTGATTTTGGCTTGGGCTTGGCTGGTTTTGGGGCCGGTTCGTCGTTATCGTCCTCGCCAGATTGCAGCTCTTTCAGCTTGCGCTTTTTTGCCTTCCGCTGAGCCGCATGAGAGAGAACTTCGACCTCGTCGACTTTGGCCTCTGTTGGGGCGACTTCAGCCGTGATAGGGGCGTCATTAGGTTCGGGTTCAGGCGGTTGATCTGTAGAGGCAAGGGGTTTCTTGTCCTTTTTTGGTTTTGAGGCCTTTAGCTTGGAAGGATGTGAGATGGAGGATACAGACATGTGGCGGAAATCAAAATTATTGGATTGGTCGGGCGCTTGTTTTCCCACCATGGCAATTCAGTGGGACTATATATTAGCCGTGTCCAACAATGCCTCGGAGGCTCGGACTTGACCACGACCACGTCACTTGCAATAAGACACCCCTTGCCAACGCCCTCTGCTTTATGTCTGAAATTCCGGGTATTTTTAGTCCTGAGAACAGCGAAAACGCCATTCTTGTAGTGGCGACTGGAGGTAAAGTGATCCAAAAATATACTCAATTACTCCGTTTGATTATCTTTCTTGCTTTTCTACGTGTTTAGGGACCTCTGGCCTGGTGATACTAGCGTATACACTATGCTCTTTACCTTGATCTGATAGACGCTTGTCCGCCCCCGTTTACTAGGGATTTCAAGCACTGCTAGATTTCGTCAAGCAATCTGAGGAGAATGTCATACTGGTCTTGGGGTGTCGGACGCCTACCAACCCCTCGGTTTCGGAAGCCTTTAGTGGAATCCCGAAAATCAACAAGCTTGATATCGTCGCCCTTGACCTTGTTGACTTGAATTCGACTCGAGCTTTTGCTGCACACGTGCTCCAATCTTATCCGCAACAAATATCTGTGCTCTTGTTATGTGCGGCTGCGATCTATAGCCGTCATTCGGTGGACCAATCTGGGAATGAGAAAACCTTGCAAACCAACGTTTTGAGCCAGGCTTTGCTACTGCAGTGTTTGTGGCCGCGGTTGACCAATCTAGAGCTGTCAGATGGGGTATCTCCCCGAATTGTATTTGTGGCTTCTTCGTTACACAAGGGGGCAGCTCAGGGTAAGGGCAGTCGTGTTTGTGCGAGTGGTTGCGCTAACTGCACTGTGGGGTCAGAGCACAAGGTATCACCGTCGAATATCGAGGACCTGCTTGCGGCTGCGCCCTGGAGACCTAAACAGGCGTATGCCCTTAGCAAACTTGTACAGATGCACCTATTTCGGGTTGCCATCGATGCGTTCGACAAGCTCGATGGGGGATCAGCTGTCCCCGTCGTCGTAGCAGTCTCCCCCGGTAAGTTGTCGTCTCAACGTTACCACGTACACGGCTCGATCATGTCTCTCGTAAAGGATTTGTGCCTCAGACTGGCCTCGTTCGAGAATACCCGTGGTGGGCTCGCTACCTCATGATATACGTTATACCAATGATGCCGTTTACGACTTCACTGGAGAAAGGTAAGCTAGGATGTTCATACTCCAATTCTGCTTGAGAAGAACGCTCGGTTGCCAGCGGGTGCGATCATAATGCAGGCCATGAAGGATCAGAACCTCAAGTCTGGCGACTGTATATCCCCCCGTGGGAGGGACTCATTGGCTCCAGAAAGTATGGACTTGGTTCTCCGATCGGCGTGGCGCGATTGGCTTATCACGAAGGGAGTCTGGGCTGAAGGGATGTAGCTCAGCCCCTGAGGTCGAGCGCTGTTATGACTGGTATGAATAGTAAGCAAGCCTCTGAAGGCAAAAGTTTCCCACCCATGCCGAAGCTGCGTGATCATGCGGCACCTCAAGTGCGAAGTCTCGCCTTGGACTTCCGAGCATGCTGCGGTGTGGTGTTAGCAGTATTTCACGTATTTTGCTCCGTTCAGCTGGCAGTAATACCGGGGATAGGTAAGTGGGTCTAAAAACATGTTTCGACTATACTGGAATAATCTTGCCATTTTTCAGTAGTGACTACCGGGTAACGGAAACTGCCTGGCCTATTGCTGCCGTCCCGCGCACGAGTGGAAAACGAAAGGTATGCCCCTAGATGTGCATGCTGGCTGGAACCTTCGATTCAGCTGTCCGACTTGCCCTCATGACTCTGCCTTCGACGCTCGAATGTCGGCTACGCGGGGCCGCGTGATACTGGTAACTGCGCGCTCAGTTCTGATATCGCGCCACCAGGCAAGGCGCTTTATCCGAAGTTAGATCCCGCGTGGTTCCCTTTGGTAGATGTGGGAAACTGTGTGGTGGGTATTTCCGGGTCGTCGGTTCTAAATATACTAGGCTACGTCACGATAAGATCCCAAGAGGGTCTGCAATCGTCTCTTTTGGATGTAAGCGGCATGTACGAGCCGGTATGTTCGTTGGGTTCTTGGGGTAGCTGCTCACATGGTGGTTTTCAGGCTGGTTGCTGCTTTTGTTTTCCTTGGGATACTTTGGCCCATAAATATGGCAGTTGTTGCACTGGCAGTTCATCAGCTCTGGCACACTCGCGCGATTTAGGCGCTTTTTCTCAAAATATTTCGCCATGTCGACCCTCGTCGGAGCTGCTACCTCGCCTTCGCCAACTGTTAACCCAGCTCGAGCCTACCGGTATGTACGACGCTCTTATTACCCTCACTATCACGCTGAAAGACCGACTACAGGATATGGCAGCAACTACAGTAAGCGCATACATGCAAAGCTTCATATTGCCGTTGACCATTGTTCCTAGTTATCCCATTCAGTTGTGGTGGGCAGTCGCCTGCCTCCTCGCCCTCATTACCCTCGTTCGGCTATTGAGCTTCGCCAATGCCGCCTCGACCAAACGTTCTGCCCGCCGGGCTCTTACAGTGGCCGATCCTGTCAATGTAGAGAAGCCCCCGAGTCATTTCGAGGACGCTTCAGCTACGGGAAATGGACGCCGAGCGCACCGAAACCTCCCTTCGGCTATTTTAGCGTGTGCTCAGCTGGTCTTGTTTCGCGCCAGGCTGCCCTTCCATCGGTTGCACCGCATGAATGTAGCTGAAATGGCGCTGCTAGTGTTCTACCTCGCGGGTAGGTTTCCATCGTACTCGTCTGACTGATCGCTAACATTATTGCTCCCATTCAGCACTGTTTACATGGGCTTTCATCAATAGTATGTTGGACGAGCTTCTCCTTAGATTGCTTTTTTAATTTGGTTCATTTTCAGCTTATGATCTCACGGTCAATTACTGGGCAAACCGCGCGGCTCATCTCGCAACCTCTCAGACTCCTTTGATCGTTGCGCTTGCCGGGAAGAACAATATCGTCTCATTGCTTACTGGAGTTGGCTACGAAAAGGCAAGTTGGCCCGTCAACATCACATACGTAGCTCATCATCTGTTCCCTAAAATAGATCAACATACTACACCGCGCAGCAGCCAGGTCAACGCTAATCTTGATTTGGGTCCATGCTTTTGGACGATGGAAAATCGGACTCACTGGTCATTTCTCACTGGTGCGCGGTTTACATTGTCATTGAACCACACTCTGAATGCTGTCTTATTAGCACGAGGTTGACATGCGCTATGGTGTAGTTGCTATGACCGTGTTCACCCTTGCCGCTTTACTCTCTCTTAGGCCAATCCGCAACATGGCTTACGAGTTCTTTTTGGTCTGCCATATCGTTTTGGTGGCCATGTATCTTATTTTTGGGTTGTTCCATGTCCCAGGTGTGTTGCATGTTAGGTACAAGGCTAGTGCTAACACACATTGTAGAGGTTAAATTCCGTTTCTGGCCAGCACTTGCGATCTGGGCACTCGACCGCACGCTCCGTGCCCTGCGATTGATCGCCCTAAACAAGCTATGGCTCAATATATTTCCGATGGGCAAGACTGTCGACGAAGCTAGCATTGAACGCGTCTCCAGTGACACAGTGCGGCTCACCGTGCGCAGGAACTTCAAGTGGACGAGCGGGCAACATGCATTCATCATTGCGCCCTCGGTGGCTAGATTCCCATTCGAGGCTCACCCTTTCACAATTGCTAGCTCGTATTCAACTGGGACCGAGCCTCAGACGACTAACGAGCAAGACTTGGTGTTCATCATTCGAGCCAGGGACGGGTTTACAAAGCGATTGCTTGAAGCATCAGAAACCCGCCGGTCGATCCCTGTGTATGTGGACGGGCCATACGGTGCACCGCCAAGCCTTTCCCATTATAGCACCTGCGTATTCTTCGCTGGCGGTAGTGGAATCTCGTACACTCTTCCTCTACTCATTGATCTCGTCCGGTGAGCACGCTTTATCGAAGCATATATTCTGGAAATTCAGCAATGACCCTTTTTAGACAAGTACGAACTGGTAGCGCCGTTGCCCAGCGAGTTCTTTTCGTATGGACGATTCGCGATCGCTCGCATATCGATTGGATCTCCCACCTTCTTCATGAAGCGCTCCGAGACTGCCCGACCACATTGTTGCTCGAAATACGCATACATGTTACACGGCCAGCGATTCCGGAACTTACCCTTGGTGGGTCACCTCCAGAAGCAACGACTCCCGTCGAAGACAAGCCTGGCTCCTTCGGAGACAAAGATAAATCGACACTCTCACTTGAAAGCTTCCAATCGGTGAAGATCTTCAACGGCCGTCCGAATATTGCCACGTTGCTTGACGAAGAGTTGGGTTGTGCTCTTGGTCAAGTATCTATAGATGGTAATGTTGATGCCAAGCAGTCAAAGGGCGGGTTGCTAACTACTTTTTAGTGTCTGGCCCCGCCAGCCTAGCCGATAATGTCCGTAGTGCGCTTGTTGCCTGCGAGGCTGCGAAACCATCCGCCGTTCTTCGTGGGACTCCGCGGGCAACCCTGCACGTAGAGGTGAGTGTGTGCGAGACCCCCAGGCGACGCATTCTCTGACGTACCTGGCTTAGACGTTTGGGTGGTGACGACGTATACAGAGCTCGAGAGATTAATGATTTGTTTGGCACCCCATTTTCCCGTTGCCAGCGAGCTTTACGCTTGATATCAAATATTGCACGAATGGCAGTATTGGTTATGTTGTGTTAGACTACAAAGGGGGTTGTGTGACTTGTGTTATGGTATAATTGTACATTTGTCAGGGTGATCTCATGTGCCTGTCCCCGATCCTGATTAGTCCCAACTTGGTAACGACTGCCTCCTGTCTGAACACAGTCGGGTATGGTTGTCAGGCCCGGCTGACCGCGGCTCCGCACTCCGCTCATAAGTCTTTGTTCATTCGCATGCTGCCCGGTGAAACCGGCGCGCACCCTTAAACGAAGCGAATCACCGGAGCCAAGCTGTGCATGCCCTCGTGAACTCATCACCCCCCTATCCGACCTCTGAGCTGGTCTCACACTCTTTTATTTTACTTCTTTGTCAAGGCAGGTCCACTGTGTTCTGCTTCATTTTCTTTTCGTCATGAGTTTCGTCCTTCCATACACGCAATCTTTGTTTCAATTGGGCCTTGGTGAGTTGGCGACTTCCGTCCTGTGGCTGCCAGACTAAACCCAAGCTTAGAGGAGCCTACACCTGCGGAGTTTCTTAGACACCCCGACCGGTAAGCTTGGCCTCTTTCTAACCATATATCGAGGTGGGGAGCTAAGTTGTCCACAGTCGCATCACCGCCGCCTTTTTCCTTGGATTTACTTTTATTACTTGCCTTCGATACCTCGCTCTTGCCACCCTCCGACACCCACTTGTTGGGCGGCTAGCTCGATCTATCCTCCACCGCCCTATTCCGGCCACTCTAGCTGAACGCCAGCTTGGGGCTACTGCAGACACCGAAGGAAATGCTGTTCAGAACTGGCTTCGTGACACGCACCTGCCGCCCGCCACCAAGAAATCGGATCGGCCAGAGGGTACACGTCACTTGTCTGTCGTCCTCACAGCTTCTTTTGCTATTGGAATCCTGGTGCAGCTCCTCTCTTTTTTGGATTTCGACAACGCCCAGCGGGATGTGCTCTGTTTCATTGTGATTGCTTGGGCTGGAATTAACGTATCTTGTGCCAAACTTGCTGGCTTGCTTCGGGTTAGCAATAATTTTCGCGAATCTCTCGATTAGTAACTAATTAAACCCGATTTCAGATTTCGTTCGATTTTCAACGGCTAGGAATCAGCGTTCGTGAAAAAGTGGCGATTTGGGCTGTGCTCCTTTTGTCGTTTGGTTAGCATGGTCGAATGGTATTTTCTTTCTACGTGCTTACCGAAGACCGCAGGTGCTATCTTGGCTCATGCGACCATATCCGTTGGCGCCGTAGTAGATATTCCCGGGATCCCAGGTCTCACGTTGTGTTACCGCAGACAGTATGTAGACCGCATTATTGGTCTGGACCTCCCGTGCTTATCCGGTGCCTTTTATTTAGTTTCCCGCTTACATCGCTCTTGATTAGTGGGATGAACATTGCTCTGGAGATATATTTTGCAGCGCGAATGTACTTCCTACTTGTTCCGCAATCCTTGAACTTTGGTCACAAGGTAATTTTGTAAACTATTCTGGCGAAAGTAGTGTACTAACATCCGGGCTAGGTAGAAAGGATGATGGACGTTCGCATGGCTCGAATTGCGAGCACGTTGTGTCTCGAGCTCTTGACGTTTATACCTGCGGCTCTACCGGTTGGTACTTTGGCCGAATTCGTACCCTTCAGTCTCGGTGCGCTGCTTGTGCTTGGTAAGTTGAGTTTTCGCGCACTTGAACTGGACGCTGACGGGTGAAAAAGCCGCCTTCAACCACCGGCCTACTCAATCCGGTGAAACCGAGACGAAGAATGTTCCGGCCTTTGCTTCCTACCGCACGAGCATCATCACGTTCCCCACCAACAAAGGGCGCGACAATGAATCCACAATACATGTTATCGAGACCCCAAAGACAAAGAAGCCGGACGATCTTCTCCCAACTCCACCATCCCCAGCTTTGGCCCCAGCCCCTGGTCTGGCATCGGCTCCAACCTCGGTTCGAGCACCTCGACGGAAATCCTCTGTCGCGTCTCACGTCACTTATGATTCAGAAGCTGAGGCGCGGAGTGTTCACGGAGCCGTCGTCTCGTTGGCTTTCAAGAGCGGCGACATCGAGCCGGTACCTGCGATCCCACATGGGCTCCTTCAGCCCAGGCTTATTGGCTCGCCCAAGCTCGTTAGCCACAGCCCACGAGTCCCGCCAAAGAGTCCACTTTCAGGCACACAGGTACATGTCGACCCGACGGTTTCGCCCTCGCCTCGTGGTTCGTTGCCGCCAACGCCTAAACAGCCGCCCCTGTCTGACCCCAAGCCCACGCTCACCGTCCCCGAGACACCAACGCCACGCAATATTGGTTCCTTTGCTGGCACTGAGCGCACAAATTCGACCGTCTACGGCTCTGACATAATCCGCCGCCCGACGCTTCAAAGGCCTGTTCTGGTCTACCGCACAACATCAACCTCGACAATGGGAGCGGGCTCACATGGCACGACTTCAATGTACACCGGCCCGGACCTGCGCCACGTTTCTACAGGTAGTCACTCTGCGCCATTCGAGGCCAAGGATTATCCTGCCAAGCCTCCTCGCAAGACTGGGTTTTATCGAATGTCGATACTTAATGCGGCACACGGTCCCGGGTCTGAGCTCGCGAGTCGTCCGGGTACTAGGCAGGACGATCGTCCGTTGTCGTCGATATCGTTTGAGCCTTGGGTAAAGGAGCACGATTTCATGGCTGGCGGGCACTGATCGGGTGCATTTTCGTGAGGAGATTTGAAGTAGTTTGGCAAGTAGAGCAGTGTTTCATTGTACATCAAGCACATAATTATAGTACACACTTCATCGCAAATTGATTTTCAATTGTTCCAGAAAGATTTACAATGCTAGGCGACATGGTTGCACCCGTGAGGTGGTTACGCTCAATGAAGTGGGGCACCAAGGGGCTGTGGGTCACCTACGAATAGTGTTGGAGCAAGACCAGGGCGCTGATCGGGACCTCTGAAAATCGCCCCGAGACGCAGTGAAAATCGTCGTCTAGGTGTGCTGATGGGACAGGGTCCCATCATAAATACGAC